>OMLC01038728.1:3070-19640 GCA_900302585.1 Regalecus glesne
TCCTAAAATCATATTTTATGAGCTGTATACATTTCTTCATACACTCCACTGCGTGAAATCTTAAATAGTGAAAGTGTTTTATTGTTATATGACCAAAGCCAATGGAACTTGTTCTCTGCATTTAACACATCCTATTGTATAGGAGCAGTGAGCAGCCGCCATATGGTGCTCAGGGAGCAGTTAGAGGTTTAGTATCTCACTCAAGGACATCTCAACATTCTTTCTGCAGGACCAGGGTTCAAACCTGCAACCTTTCAATAGCCAGACGACCGCTCTACCCACTGAGCTATGCCATCCCCAGTTAGTTATACTTCCTGTCTTTACATTGTTACTCAACCACCTAGTGATGGCAAATCCCACGAGACATGGTCATGACAATTATCCATCCATTGACCCACTCTCTCATTCATCCCACAAATTCATTTTTAGTTAATTTGTCATTTTTTGCATGTATTTGTGAGTTGACCAAGGTTAATTCAAGTCAAGATTAGATTGCTAAATAGTATTGCTTTGGCTGGCTGTGATTGGATCATTGGGAAAAATACACCATAGCCTCAGACTGGTCATCTATAATCGTAAAGGATGAATAAGATTACATCCACTAAAAGGACCATAATATAACAATGGACTGCTGAATAGGAGTGACTATAGACAACTTATTGTGACCCAATAACGACTTAGATTTAATTAAGTATTTATTACCATGAAGCAGCCGGAAAGGTAGTTGAAGACAGTTGCTATTACTTCAAATACTTCTCCCCGGACAACAGAATAGGGCAGGGTGAGTTCCAGGAAGAAGGGTTGGTAGACCCTGAGCGTCTCAGGAGTGGCTAGACCAAAGCCCAGAGGAGACAAGCAAAAGGCCTCTGTCTCCCAAGTGGTGATTGTGTCTGGGACAGTGACAGACACAGCCTTTGTTCCAGTATTGCTGAATTAAAACACAGACAGACACTGGATGTTATCTGGATTATAGATGATAGATGTAGATAATTTAGAACTCTTCAACAAAAGCAAAGAAAGTACATTTTAACACGCTGCACACTGAGCTATACTGCACCCACTCCTAATAAAGGTAAACAAAAGTCTACTCCAGCGGTGTGCATTATAATTTAATAAGCTTACAATTGTACTTTTGCATTACTGTATGGCTTGTGATGGGCTCTTACCCTATATCTACAAGGTCCCATAGCCACGTCTCAGGGAAGAAAATGCGTTCAGTCTCTATTGGTGAGGGGTTTACTGGAGTAGATCCAGTCATCATTGTAACCCTGCTTGAGTATTGGATCCCTTCAAATAATCTATCTAAGAAACCAGAAAAGATTAATCAAGAAACTGCTAGCAACAATAAAGCAATAATTCCTATTGATATTATATCAGTTCACAGTCAATATGCATTTTGGAAAGAGCAAAAGAGAAAAATGTCCCACATTGACGATCGAAGAAGTAATTTCTTCCCTGGAACGAGAGGCAGGTCGGGGATCTGATATATAAATTTGATGCTATCTTCAGCCCCAAATTCTGGATGAAATAAAAACATTATAAGGTGTTACTACACACTGTTTTCCATGATGCACATTGCATGGCATAACATTAGATATTTTCAAATCTATTAACAATAAAATGAGATGCATAAATGGATATAATAAACAGTTCATTAGGAAAATAGGGCATAAACATGACCTTAAAAACGCTCAATGCGTCACGCAGGTTATCCTCTCGGTATGGTATTGCATATCTTTTTGGCCTCACAGCCAAACACTGCTCATCATCTTCAACATCATATGGAGTAGATGATCTTATCTTCACAGGCAATAGGTGAAATATCTGAGAAGACAGGCTAGGAGTCAGTTATATATGAAACATTTTCATTATTCTATGGCACTGATTGACAAATATTTCTTGAAAGCTATGGCCAGGCTACTCTTGTGCAAGTTAATGTGGATTGTTGGAAATCATAGCTATCCAAATTGTGGTTGTGATTCCTTTCCAAAATTAAAATCCAAAAATAGTATCATGATAATAAGAACTACACAAAACTGAATTCCACAAGACAATTTACAAAAATTCACATCTCTTAAGTTAAATAAAAAGATAATTTTTAAGCGCATATTATTTGACACCTTTCCGTTCCTGTTTGTGCTGTAAAGCTTGTCATTGTTAAGATCACCTTTCGTGGATGCGACGTATTTCAGTGCACTGATAACTGATGATGTTATTGCGGACATCCGCACAAATCGTGTGCTTTAACTCTATCAGACTGCGGTTGTCTAAGTATAGGTATCAGGTTAGGAATGGCTAAGTTGACTCCATGACTTTGGAGATGGTTAAGTCTGAGCGTAACAGGAATCAATTAGGTTAGTTTAAGGTTAGAAATGGTTAGGCTTCAGTATAATGTTACGGATGGTTAAGTTTAGGCATTGCTACGTGTGGTTAAGGTCAGTGTAATGATGTTCTTCACAGCATGGCTGTTATAATGCTAGTGGCACCATAACAGTTGTTAAAAAAACACTAGTAATTTTCTCACCAACAGTAAATATGCTCAGAGCTTTTCTCACAGACCCTCAGGTTTACAAAGCCATCAACCCATGGATTGCATCATTACATTTGCTATTCCTTTAACTGGGAGTGTAAATACCTGATTATTACCTGCAATTAAATTAAATAAATGGTAATGATAAAAGGACGCGTTCTTATATAACTCCTTTCTAGTCTAATGATCACTCAAAGTACTGCAATTTACTTATGAGCAAGAGCAAAGGAATGACTTCCTATACGACAGTGTTTTTATTTGAGATGATAAAGGATGAAAACTAAGATAAATAAAATGATAATGATGATGATAAGAAATAAAGTAAAGTGAATCATGGGGCTATTTCTAATAATTGAAATTACAACCTTTTCAGCATCAAGTCGCTTCCCTGGTTCCTCGATGAGAACACTCTGGTCAATAACACTGAAGCCACACAGGGAACCGGGATTAGCTGACATCTGTATGTGGATCCTTTCTCCGGGGACTGCAGAGTGTGGAGAAAACTTCACCGACACCTGACACACAAGACACACCACGTCGACTTCACAGTTACAACCTTCACTTCTGTCTTTCAAGAAGTTGTACTTCACATACATCCAGGGTGCAATTTATGGGGGCATCTGAGAGGGCTAAGCACCACTGAATGAACTTTGACCCCTCTTAAAGAAGCAAAACTGTATCAAAAATCCTCGTTTCCTCCCACCATCAAAAAAAGACATAAAGGGAATGCAGATGTGAATTAGCTTGAAGCCATACAGACCTTATTCCTGAAGCATTTCTCTGTGTCAAAATTTGCACTGTGAGCGATGACTTTCTCACTAGGAAGGGGAGCATAAGCCACCACCTGGATCAGTGGCGCCATCTCAGGTATCATGCTAAATTTAATGGACACATTGTCCACAGTCACTGAAACAGCAAAACAATTATTCTTAATACACCTTGTCTGAGAGTCCATCACTTAGCATTGACTACCTTGACAGCAAGTTTAAAGTGGAAAGCCACATTCAATTTGGCCACATGACTTGCACAGGCTTTAAGGGCCTTGACTTGAACACAGAATAAGATCTCTACAAATCCCGTTACCTATTGTATGAATGAATAAATGCCTCCCCATCGCACTTATCTATTCCTATAATATAGAGCATTTCACAACCAAACATCTGTATCATATTACTGTATGGGTGCACCCGGTGAGAAATCACCTATACAGTTTACTATTTCAATGGTTTTATTAGAATGAGTAGCTATTCATATTTTGCGGACACATGACATAACTCCCTGAATCCAAAGCTCTGTCCATGTGATATCTCAATGAGAAATGAAAAAAAGAGTCTTCAACATTAGTTAAAATATATGAAACTGTTGGTTTGGGTGCAAGTGTCTCAAAAGGGCTTATATGTAAAGAAGTAGATCCTTGATCGTTAACGCCAAAATCTTTACTTGCAGTACCTGGTTTATCTAGAATTTGAACCACTTCAAGACCTTGCCTCAAAATGGTGCCACGGGACAAGATCTGGAGAGAGATACATTTGTGAAGATGAAATAATGTAACTGTAAATGAACTTCCACCCATCCAAGGTAAACAGCTTATCCAAAGTCAGGTTACAGGGGGAACTGGAGCAAATCTCAGCCCTCATTGGGCGAAAGGCTTAGAAACATCCTGGACTGGTTGCCAGTCCATCATAAGGCAGAGTCGTATGGGTAACTGTCTTGCTCAAGGACATTTTGACACAATTCTCTGCCAGGACCAAATCAGCAACATACCAATCACCAGATGACTGCTCCACCCACCAAGCCATGCCGACCATAGATTTTAAGGTTTCTAGGGAATAGCTAGTAATAAAGTCATCAAAAGCTAGTAATAAAGTTATACCACGTGTCATGTGTGATGAATTGCTATGATGGAGTGACATACTTGGTTCACTCAGTTGCAGAAGAGAACTTATGGCAGCTTAACCGTTGGTCTCAGTTTCACTCACCAGGTAAAACACATTGATGGGTCCCTTGGTCTCCCCAGCTATGTTGTATTGGATTGTGATGTCCGCGAGTCCTTCGCAGGGAATTGGTTTCTCACTCTTTACTACCTCCAGGGAGCTGACTGTTTTTGTGTCTGGTCCAGCCTTCTGGTTCATGGCCATCATGTGCTCTGCATTTTCATAGAATCCATCAAGACCCTCAGACAACTTGGGTTCCCAATAACTCATGGCCTGGATGACAGCATTAGAATGAGAGTCAGAAAATAGTTGATCAGCCACAAATCAGTTGATTGAGTCTCTCTATTGAGTCATGATAGTTTGGATTAAGATACGGATGTGGTAGAAGAGGAGTCCCCATATGGATGAGAGAGAGAGAGACAGGGAGAGAGAGACAGGGAGAGAGAAAGAGAGACAGAGAGAGAGAGAGAGAGAGAGAGAGGTGTTACTGCGCGACTGTTGTGACAAATAATCTTAAATTTGGGACCCAATGGGATCCCAAATTTAAGATTATTAACTGGGTTAAGTCACCCAAATGGGTGACTTAACCCAGTTTCCATAAAAAGGGCTTCAGGGAGAGAAGACATGATCACTTAAATTCGACCCAAGTCTTACTTACTTTGAGGAAGACATCCCCAGTCCAATCGATTGTGTCTAATGAGAAACCGGCCATGCCCTCACTGTCAGTTGTGAGGTTCTGGATTGATTTAGACTCCCATCGACCTTTGAACAGATAGACTGGGTGGTCTGGAATGGGTGTGTTATTGAAGTAGACCGCTTTTACCTGATGGGAACACAACATTTGATCACAAACTATGCAGTGACATTTGGATCTAGAGTCAAGAATTGCATTAAAGCAGTAAAGACAACACCACCTACTTTTCCCTCCACGACTGATCCTTTATCATATATTTTAGGGGTGCCGGTAAATGAAAGACGTCCGATAACGGGAGACAGTTTTATGGTTTCTTGTACCACCCGTCTAACAGCTGTGCAGAAGAAAATCATTTAATCAGACAGAAAGATGGTAAAGCCATGTCAAAGTGCTCTCTGGTAAAATGGGGGCAACAGTATGATGACCTACCTGTCCCTGCTTCTGTCATGGTGGCATTGACGAAAAGTTCATTTGATAGCTTATTACTGCTACTTGCAAACATTGACATAGGGAAGGTATAAGTGGCACACCCATTCTTGTCCAACTGAAGGAAAAAATACAACATTACCAAAATGTAACATCCATTCTCTACATCTGTCTACAGAAATGTTTATCTTGTGCTGCTTTGGCAAAACAGGGTGTAGACAAGCAGCTGTCACTATGTCCTACTATACAATGTCCGTTTTACGTGTCGCGATGAGTCCCCACATTGTGGAGGTGGACACGGACTTGGGTGGACCTTGAGAGATTAAGGCCGGATACCTTTCCTGACGCCCCAATTTGAATCCTTTTCAACCAGCTATTATAGTCATATGAACAATAAGAATCCTTTATCATTATCTATAGCTGCACAAATCTTTTACATCAGTTTAGCCAAGTTCCAGCATGTCACTTTATATGAGCTAGTGGATGTTGCAAGGGAACGGAAAGCTTGGAGGTCCCGGCTGAAATCTGCTACCTCCGCGACCTGACACCGGATAAGCGGTTGACGATGGATGGATGGATGGATTATAATTTAAAGTTACATATAGGCTCAGTGGGTAGAGCAGTTGTCAGGCAATCGGAAGGTTGCAGGTTTGATACCTGCAGAAAAGCATGTCGAAGTGTTCTTGAGCAAGATGCTGTTCCCCTACTTTCTCTACCCTGTGATGGACTGGTGACCTTTCCAGGGCGTTTCCCCACCTTTTACCTAATGAGAACTGAGATGGTCTCCATTTCCCCCCATGACCCGACTTTGACACTGGATGGATGGACGGATAATTTCTGAATTCAACAATGAAGGAGTTAAAGATTGTTAAGATGCACTTTCCCCATCTGGCGGCTTTTGTAGTTCTCACCTGTCTTTATCACCTTCCCTATGTTACCTTGAGGTTTTCATCACTCTGCAAACGGCTTAAAATAACTCCGTACTCAAAAAAATAGTTCCCATTGGCCCTCCTCCAGCAAGCACCAGCCCAAGTATTGAGACTCTTCATCCTTTGGAGACAGTAGTTAAATGCCTTAATTCTGTATTAACCATACATAAACAAACGCAAATTCCAATGAGGTTAGGACTTTGTCCATCCACCCATCCATCCACCCATCCATCCATCCATCCATTGTCAACCGCTTAACCGAAATCGAGTCACAGGGGAACTGGAGCCTATCTCAGTCTTCATCGGGTGAAAGGCGGGGATGCACCCTGTATAGGTCACCACAGGGCAGAGCAATTAGGGGAAGAGTGTCTTGCACAAGGACACTTCAACACACTTCTCTGCAGGTGCAGGGATTGAACCTGCAACCCCCTGATTGTCAGACAACCGCTTTATGCAAATTTTAATTCAATTTGAATTTGATGCCTGCAACACAATATAAAAAAGCTGTGACAGGGGCAACAAAAGACTGGGAAAGTCGAGGAATGCTCATAAACACCTGTTTAGAACATTCCACAGGTGAGCAAGTTAGTTGGAAACAGATGAGTCCCATGATTAGGTATAAAAGGAGCATTCCTGATGGACTCAGTCGTTCACAAGCAAGGATGTGAGGAGGTTCACGACTTCGTGAACAACTGCATGAGCAAATACTTCAACAGTTTACGAACAACACTTCGAGGGGCTCCGTTGGTGTAAGGGATTAAGGCACCTATGTTCAGAGCATCTCTGTTATGCAGCTGGGTGTTCGGATCCTGGATGCACTGTTCCCAACCACGGCCAGAGGTCCATAGTTAGTGGGTCATAATTGGCTAAGCCTCACATGGGTATAAGGGTTAGGTTGGATAAAGTATTCTGGGTTCACTGGTGCCCCCCTCTGGGTCGTCCAAGCCTCTTGGTTAAGTGAAGGGAAAGTACTCATTCTACTCCGAGGGCCAGGCACTGTGCTTTCCCCACCAGACCATGATGTGTGGACTAGTGCAGGCTAAGGTCATGTGACTTGGAGGTGTTACATGCTAATGCTTCCTCCTTCCTGTTGATGTTCTGAAGGGGTATCAAAGAGACTGACCCAGTTGTAGGCAACTTGGGGAATTTGAGCGGGGGAAAAAAGGGATAAAATAATTTATTTATTTTAAAAGAAATACGTTTCTCAACATACAATTGCAAGGAATTTAGGGATCTTATCATCCATAGTCTATAATATCATCAAAAGATTCAGAGAATCTGGAAAAACCTTTGCAAGTAAGCGGCAAGGCTGAAAGCCAACATTGACTGCTCATGACCTTCGACCCCTCAGGCAGCACTGCACAAGGGTGGCACCCTCCTCTGGCTAGTCTCCTACCTAATGGATAGATCGTTCTCTGTCAAAGCTGGAGACCGCTTCTCTTTATCTGCTCTCTCACTTGTGGAGTACCTCATGGCTCCATTTTAGGGCCCATATTATTCACTGTGTACGTGCCCCCTTTAGGCTCCATCTTCCAAAAACACAATATTTCCTACCATCGCTACGCAGATGCCACTCAATCAGCTATACCCTCAATTGGAACCAAGTAATGATAATAACAGTTAGGTCCCTTTTCAACTGTTTCATTTTGTGACATTTTGTCTTCGGTTAAATGAAAGTAACACCAAAGTGGTTATAATTGGTTCTTCCAACTTCTTTGGGGCAAAGCCAACTACTTTGGATATCTGGCCCCTAATCTTCATACCCATGCCAAAAATCTTGGTGTTATTTTTGATCCAGCTGTAAAATTTGACAAACAAATGAACTCTGTAGCAAGTGTTTGCTTCGTCCAGCTAAGAAATACTGCCAAACCTAAATTTTTCCTTTCATTTCATGATCTTAAGCTGGTCAACAAACGCTCTAATTTTCTCTGGGCCTTTTCTGCATCAAATCTCACCACTATTGCTTCAGCCCGTTTTTCAGTAAGATGTTGCATTACATGCAGGGCGCATGATGCTGCATTATGTTTGTCTCCATTGTATGCAACCCTGTCTGATCTAAATTAATTATGCTTCCATTTCAGCCGCTTATCCAAAATTAGGTTGCGGGGAAACTGGAGCCTATCTCGGGGCTCATTCAGCAAAAAGCAGGGAAACACCCTGTACAGATTACCAGTCCGTCACAGGGCAGAGTAATTAGGGCAACAGTGTCTTGCTCAAGAAAACTTTGAAATGTTTCTCTGCATGTGCTGGGATCAAACCTGCAACCTTCCAATCACCAGATGACCTCTCTACCTACTTAGCTATGCTGAGTCTTAAATAAATTATTTCTGGCAAAACATTTTCTGCAAGTTTGGCTAGTATAGCAAGTATTACATAGAGCAAGCTATCATTTTTGTTTAGGACATTTATAGGTCCATAGCTAGGAGATTCAAACTTATCCTTTCCCTCCTTTGGAATTACTTTGGAATTTCTCTCTCAGCACCCAATGTATTCTATTTCATAGCAAAGGGATAAACTTTTCCCTGATTGCTTTGTACAACTCGGAGGTGTACCCATCTGTGCCTTGGGACTTGTAAGCCCTAAGATTTGAAATCCCTGTTTATTTCCTCTCCTGTGATTTATGTGTCTGGACCATGATCTTTTCTTCTGTTACTTTTGGTAAATCTAAAGTCTCCAGAAATAAATCCATCAGGACTTTGTTATTTAACATTAAAGCGCAAGTGTTTTATTGCCACACAACTAAAGCCGGTGGAATTTGTTCGTTGAATTTAACCCATTCTCTTGTTTAGGAGCAGTAAGCCCAGTTGCCACATGGCCTGCAGAGAGCAGTTAGGAATTCAGTGCCTTGCTCAAGGACACCTTGACATGTTTTCTGTAGGGGCCAGATATCGAACCACCACTCTCAGACTACTAGATGACCTGACTCGGCACCTATAGAAGGAGTTCACACATGTAACAGAGAGGCCCGTTTTATGTGTCATGATTAATCCTCATGCTGCGAGGGTGGACTCTAACTTACATGGAGCTTGAATGATTAAGGCCGGATGCCCTCCCTGACACCTCGTGGGGGATTCGAACCCACTGCCTCAGGCTCGTCAGTTCCCGAGGCAATTGGCTAACCACTGAGCTACTGCAGCTCCCTGTTCACACATGCATGGAAATTAAATATCACAAGCAGACCGTAAAAAAATAAACCATTAATTTTTGATCTGTGAGCTGTTGGCCATCTTTTGCCTCGTCTATGTGAAGGGGCATGACCAGCCTCACACTGAGTTACATGAGTATTGTACAGTCTGTCCTCTCTCCTCACTGTCTTAAAACCTTACCACGGGAGAGAGGGAGAGATTGAGAGAGATTAATGGTTAACGCTGATATTTGCAAAGAAAGCAGAATAATTCTTCCCATGTCAGCTGTTGTCCTAGAAAAAAAACTCAGTATGGTTTACTGTGTGTGTGCTGTTACAGCAAGACACTCTGGATCCCAGAGCTGCTTACTGGTGTCAAGCTCTACTTTCTATCTCCAACAGCTGACCTAGACGACGATCTCCACAGGAGCAGTCACAGCTGCCACTTGGTTCAGTGTGGTGAACAAACATGAGTTTCCCTCCTCCGACACTGGGGTTCACCTGTACTTGTTGAGAGCACACTAAGGAGAACGAAGTTTTACCAGTCTGGGCATTGGGAATATGGTATTTGAAGAGTGAGCCAATAAGATTTTTTTAAAATTTGATTGTTGTTTTACCCAAGTGTTTATGCAACACTTTTTATTCTAAATGTTTTGTTCACATGTTCAGACTATGAGGGGGACATTAAGATCTAAAAGAGACAACATTGTTCTTCAGGAACTGAGGAACAAGGCTTAACAAAAGCACATCATAAAATCATTTCCAGACTTTGTCATGTTTGGATGAGCCCTAAATTGAACACTTCCATTCCATATTTGTCTGCCACCATTGTTTGTCTGTGGTGTCGGTGGGGGGAAATGACAGCAAAGAGACCAATAAGCCTCATTAGAGCATATCCTCTTTGTCCCTGTACCAACTTCTTCTAAAAATACGACTATGCTGCACAACACAATATAACATGGCACGAAATACAGTGCAACTGAATCGTTTCTAATTTCAGAACCAAACACCACCTAGAAACTGTAAAATTCCTTGTACATCCCTTTGATGGAATCGGCCGTCTGTCCAGGACTTTTTCCGGCCTTTCCCCCAATGAGTGCTGGGATAGGCTCCAGCAAACCTTCATAGCCTGACTTTTGATAAGCAGTTGACAATGGATGGATGAGTGATGGATGTTGTGATTACATAGGTGTGTTGTTAAGATTTTATGCACGTCCCTTCACTTTTGGGGGATGCTCAGGATAATCATCACCACAGCGAACCATCTGCTCAGCACTTCCCATCCTTGAGCAGCTTATTTAGTGGGTGTCTATGCTCACAGGGGTGTATAACAAGGCAATCTGTATCTTGTCCACATGGTGTTTAGTACGCCTCCCTCCTTTCTCCATATGTGCTCAGACATCATTATAGATCATATACTTGGTTAACTGACATTCATAGAAGGACGGGGGGGTAGCACACACTTTGGGAAAGGATGAATTAGACATTCCAGGTTCAATCTGAACACAGGGCATCAGGGAGGACATCCAACCTTGATTCCCCAAGTGGGGACTAATCATAACATGTAAGAATGTACCTCTCGTAGCAGAAACGGGAATAATGCCAATTCACTCGTATTGCAACACCTTAAAAGATGCTTTTTTATCATCTCTTTACAGCCTTTTGATGGAAAGTTTTTACACCTATTTTTCTCATGTCCAACTTTAATAAAACCGGATAGAATGAAGGCACTCATTCATTATCATGTATAAAGCAACTATTTGAATTGAATCAACTTAGGTGTGACTTCACTGAGATTTTTTTTTCTCCACTGTTGCATAATGCACCTCAGCAGGCATCTTCCTCGTGCACACATCTCGAGTGAGCCTATGGAGAAGTTGACAGAGGGGCCAGGCAGAGCTGAGAATCCCCTGAATATTGTAAGTCACCTAATCTGGCCAAACTAACAGGAAATAGCCCTCAGGAGCTTCCTTCAAGCTTCCTGAACAACCAAAGTTGCCAGTGGTTTGTTATCGTTTGACGTCTGCAGCATGTGGTTATAGTTTTAATGTCTTGGATGTCCTGGAAGTATAACGTGTGTGTGTGTGTGTGTGTGTTTATATTTGTGGGTATGGATGTGCTTGTGTGTGTGTGTGTGTGTGTGTATGTGTAATCATAATTTATGGTTTAGATAATCAGACGGGGACACTCCAGCGTGCTATCAAATGTGCCTTTCAGCTTTCTTTCTCACTGTCTCTCATCAGTGTGATTGGGGAAGACATTCACGGGGTCTGCCTCAATACCCACCTGCCTACTGGAGAGGGCATCTTAAGGTGAGCCGCTCCACACTTGCATAGCAGACACAGGTGCCTAACACTGACACTGGGGGCAGCATGGCTCAGGTGGTTGAGCGTATTGTCTAGTAATCGGAAGGTCACTGGTTCGATCCCCAGCTCCTTCAGAAAGTACGTAGAAGTGTCCTCGAGTAGGATGCTGAACCCCTTTAACTGCTTCCCAGGCGCTATAGCGGCCTACTGTTCTGAGAGAGTAGGATGGATGGGATAAATGCTGAGGACAGATTTCATTGAAAGAGTGCAATGACCAAATAAACTCGCTTTGCTTTTGCTTTCTTTTCCTCGTGTCCTCGTTTACCCTAAGGTTGCTCTTGTGTCTGCATGTGTGCATGCTAGTGTGTGTGTGTGTGTGTGTGTTTGGATTGTCATGTTATCGTGGTGGAGAAGCTTGCACGGTGCTGACATCCTGAGCAATGCCGTTTGGAGCTTTGCTCCCGGTAGGGTCATCCATGGCGATAAGGTCAAGGGGGGAGGTCCCTGACAAAGCAAAATCCAGCCAAGAACTCAGTGGTGGAACAGGCAGAGGATGACGGCTGACGTTAGGGAATTCTCGTATAGGCTGGGAAGGCGGATGAAGGCTACAGCAGAAATAGTCCCCCGGTCATCTTGGAGTCCATGCCACGCGATCCTGACCCAGATCTGCCAAGAACCGTGTGGTGGCTGTCTGTGCTCCAGTCTCCCCACGCTATGTACAAAGTCACGCACAGCCATCCTCCATAAAGGGACCTCCCAATGGAGAGAACAGTCATAACAGAGTGACTGCTGATGATGTGTGTCTATTTGTGTGTACACATGTTTGTGACTGTGTGTGTGTGTGTGTGTGTGTGTGCATTGCTGTTAATGACTGTGTTTGATTTATGCATTTGTGTCACTATCTAGCATTTGTTTCTCAATGTTATTACCCAACCAATTATACAGTCAGTATGTATGAATGAGCCTGTGCGCATGTGTGTGCACGTGTGTTTGTGAGTGTGTGTGTGTGTGTGTGTGTGTGTGCATGCCTTTGTATTTTCTGTAATAATATTGTGTTTCGACAGAAAGAGTGGGATGGTCTTGGCACTCGGAAACAATATTGGCCGGCCACATTCAGTGACTTGGCTTGAATGAAGATCACTTGATTGACCTGCAGGGGGATAAGCAAGATGAAGAGTGTGGATGCTGGAGATCCTGCCACAAAGAGTAGCATTGTTGTGAACTTGGCATTAGCTATGTTGTTTTTGAAAAAAAAACAGCTGTTGTGGAGGTGCATTCCCATTCCCAGCTTATGATCCTCTTATTGGCTAACCAGCAACACAGAACTCCTCATCATGAGACTGGCTGTTAAGTGGGACTCGAGGTGCCAGTGGGCCGAGGAGAGAACTGTGTATTCACACACCTCCACACACAAACTCCAGTAGATCAACGGAGGTTAATGCATATGCATTCCTGTTAGCAGATATCCGTCCAGACACATGCACTCAGAGCAAACCATCTATGTGCCTGAGTAAACACGGAGAACTTGGGTTAGTTCAATTTGAAATGCTCGCCTCATGTGGGGAAGATTCCCTTATCAGTCCCACAAGGGGAAATTCAGATTTCTCTGCATTTTAACCCATCCTATTGTATAGGAGCAGTGAGCTGCCACCATCTGGAGCTCGGGGAGCAGTTAGGGGTTCAGTGTCTTGCTCAAGGACACCTCGACATGCTTTCTGGTGGACCGGGGATCGAACCTGCAACCTTCCGATTGCCAGACGACCGCTCTACCCACTGAGATATGCCGCCCGTAGATGTTTTTCTTTTCTGAAGAATTTAAAGAGAAGTGATAGGACTGAAGAGTGGGGGGGACATTGAGGATAGCAGCTGCAGAAGAGAGGGGTGGGATATCAGAAATCCAGGAGTGAAGGGATGGTAGGGAAGCAACTGTCTTAGAGTCTTGTGTTAAAGTGTGTCTAAACCAATCACCCCAAACATTAACACAACTATGAGCATGGGGAGCAAAGGCTAGCCCATCTGGTCAGATCCCACAGAAGAGGTACTGTAGCTCAAATTGCTGAAAACGTTGATGTTGGCTATGATTGACAGGTGTCAGGACGCAGAGTAAATCACAGCTTGCTGCTTATGGGGGTGTGTGGCCTAGCCTCAGACTGATCAGAGTCTCCATGATGACCCCTCTCCACCATCCAAAAGCACCTATAATGGGCATGTGAACCTTAGAACTGGACCATGGAGCAGTGGAAAAAGGTGCCCTGGTTCCGCTGAATCACGTTTTCGTTTACATCATGTGGACAGCTGGATGTGTATGTTTTCCTAGGGAACACCTGACACCAGGATGGAATATGGGAAGAAGGCAAGCTGGTGGAAGCAGTGTGATGTTGTGCCTGGAAAACTTGGGTCCTGACATTCATGTGGATGCCACTGTGACACTTAAACATTGTTGCAGACCAGATACACCCCTTTATGGCAACAGTATTTCCTGATGGCAGTGACCTCTCAGCAGGATAATCTTCCCTCCCACACTGCAAGAAGTCTTCGGGACTGGTTTGAGGAACATGACCATGAGTTCAGAGTGTTGCCTGGGCCTCTAAATTCCCCAGATCCCAATCTGATCGAGCATCTGGGGGATGTGCTGGAAAAACAAGCCTTGTCCATGGAGGCCCCACCTCACAACTTAAGGGACTTAAAGGATCTGCTGCTAACATCTTGGTGCCAGATACCAGAGGACACCTTCAGAGGTCTTGTGGAGTCCATGCCTTGACAGGTCAGAACTGTTTTGGCGGCATGAGGGAACCGACAATATCGCGCAGCTGGTTTTAATGTTTTGGTTAATCCATGTTTGCGCGCGCGCGTGTGATGTCGTGTATGTCTGCGAGTATCATATGTGCACACACGTTGACATGAGATGGAGAAATATCAAGTGAGCACACAAATGAGTGATTGTTTGAGGAAGGCTTGAGAACAGAGAGCCTACTGATCTCAATGCATCAGGTTCAAGCCAACATCATATGGTTGGTGCATGAGGCACATCACATCCCATCACTCAAAACGCCTTCATCCAATCACAGCTTCCCCAAGGGTCATGAAGCGAATGTCCCGCTGTGTAAACTATGATCCCTTTGCTCTCGGAATCTCCCCCACATTAACACTGCACATTCCAGAGGCTGGTTAACCTGATTGGTTTGGAGAGGGAGTTATCCTGTATTAAAGAGCATTAGCATGCATTAGAAAGTATTGGAGAATGTTTTTGTTAAAAAATGGAGGGCTACTTCATAAGCCATTACTTTCAAGAGTGAAATAGGCCAAGGCATTAAGGATCAAGGGGTTTGGTTCACCTTATACAGCAAAGAACAAGCCAACGGAGGGTGTATCGGATATTGCCATGTTGGTGTTCCCATGACGATATGAATATATCGCTCCAGGAGCATTATTGTAATGAACCAATCACATTGTGTTGTTGTGCCTTTGTTACGGTAGGGGTAGGGGGATAGGTTTTGTGCTCGAGTGGGTTAGCTATTGGAAAAGGTCAGGGCAAGGTCAAGCTTAGGGTAAGGTTGAGTTTGGGGTTATTTATTTCAAGATGTTTGCCGTCACTCTGATTGCGACAAGTACAGTGGTGAGAAGTTATTTGGCTGCAAGACTCCATTGCAGAAACATGAGATAAAGATAAAATAAAGATATATAGTCAAAGTTGTTTGTGTGTATAACGGAATAAGGTATCAAACGGGTAAAGAAAAGTTAGCTTTGGTATTTTGGTATTCTATTTATTTTTGGTCTTTAGGGGCAACATGGCTCAGGAGCTAGAGGTCATCTAGTCATGAGAAGGTTGCTGGTTTGATTCTGTGCTCCTTCAGGAAGCATGTTGAGGTGTCCTGGAACAAAACACTCAACCCCTAACTGCTCTTTGGGCGCTGCAGCTATCCGCTGCTCATAATCAATAGGATGGGTTAAATGCAGAGGACACATTTCATTGCAAGAATACAATGACCAAATAAAGTGCCATTGCTTTTCCTTTCCTTTTTTCCCACGTTGCAAAGGCACGACATCACATCGATTTGATTGGCCTGTTGCAAGGATGGTCCTGGAGCAGTATTAAGTAGGATGTCGTGGGAACAACACCAACACAGCTTTATCAGATGGTGCACTGTTAATGATGGCACAGATGTCATGGATGTGTGTGTGTGTATGTTTGGGGGGGGTAATCATAAGCCTATACAACCTCTCGTTTTGAGGAGCGAGAGACAGAGTTTTATTTTCCCCTAATATTTTTCTCCTTACAATGAATCCTTTTCTCCATTATTCATTATACCTCTCTATTCTTCACCTCATCTTAAGGGTAGTGTCTTTGTGGTTTAAGGTCCACTCGTATCTATAGCACGGGGAAAGGGTACTTTATTGTTCTCCCTAGAGCGGTCGGATGATCAATATCCTGTTTCTGGACTGTTTTACTGTCCTAGTGCTTTCCCCCCCTCTCTCTCTCTCACACACACACACAAACACACAGCCCTCTTTCCATCTGGTGACTTTTTTTCAGTAACCCAGTCATCCCTCTGTGCGGTCTCAGAAGATCATGGGACAAAGACGTTTGTGTAGTTATGGCTCGATTCTAGTCATATCTGTCTGTTGT
>OMLC01038732.1:0-14122 GCA_900302585.1 Regalecus glesne
CACCCATATGCACCTCCCATTGTTGCTTCGTGTACTGTATAGTGTAAATATAATGTATAAATTCATGTGCACATAGCTCTGAAGTTATTTTTGACGAATAATGTGTCTTTTGTCCTTTTGTTAAGGTAGAGCCAAAGCACAATAATTTCATTCTATGATAAATACATATAATAATCATATTAAACTTGAACCGATTCATTCTCCTTGAACTTGTCAACTAAATGATGGCCAGGTCAACAGGACATAAGGACTATTTCAAACCAATGACCTAACATTGGATGAAGTGAAAGAATGTTATAAGAGAAGTGAAAACAAGTCATTGTTTCAGCTGCCAACACCCGGTTCCTTCTATGCTAAAGGGGAATGTAATGCCTCTCAAAAGATTTCATGCTTTACATAAGTTTTTTCTGTGGATTTAAATTGGCCTAGTTTGACCCACAGCTGTGTTTTGATGGTTTACAAGTGTTAAGAATGTTAAAAAGAATGATGTAAAGAAAATAAATAAGCTACGCTTTGTTTAACACAAAATTTCGCTGCACGTCAAATTAAGCCAACTTCCAGTTTCTAATGGTGACTCATTGTCGTTGTCAGTCTTTACACAACCATATTCTGAACAGTATTGAGCAATATTAAGACTACCTGCACTTTTCTTTAAAATCTTGACTGATGATATGATTCTATATCTTCATGCATGCTGAATAATTCAAGTATGGAAATTACAAAAAAGGTTGAATCAGTTTATCTGGATACAGCGTTTCTATCCATGAACTACCATCTCATTGATTTTACTGCCTCAATCCATTTCAGTCATGAGGAGTAGGCAGTAGTGTCAAAGAAGTCTTTTTTTTTTTTAATCAGATGAGTCATGATTTTGGTGAAGGTTTGCATTCATTATTACTAGTCAACCATTCATTTAAAACCCTATATCACAGTAAATGTAATCCCCTTACATGAGAAAAGTACTTACTAGGACAACCAGAGAGGTGAATCCTCCCACGGCAAGGTTAATGAATCGATCCTGGTGGAGAGAAGGGAATGAATAGATCTGCTAGAGAAACCCATGTAATACACTTTTTATTTGCTTGCTGCCATTTCAATGGGTAATGAAACCCATCCTCACTTGAGAAACAAACACAACTGCCTTTCTCTCTTCATCAATCCCATACTGAATTTTTTTCTGATTTTGAATTATTATTGGATTATTAAAACACCAACTCGTTCACTAGCACATGTACCTTAGGCAGAGTATATGAATGCACTCACCACCATCCGGAACCCACCTGCAAGCACACACACACACACACACACACGCACACACACGTCATACCCGTGCTGAGGTCTCCCCAAACAGAGGTCTGTTGTCCAGCCCACTGGTGCCATAGGTCCTAGTGCTGAAGTCATCCATGACCAGCCTGATACAGACAGAGACAGACAGCACCAACCTCTGCTCTCAGCAGCCTCTACCTCATGGATGTGTGGGCCAACTGCTGCATGCTAGCACCTAGCTACCTCCCTCTGACAGGGAAGCTATGAATGCCAGTAAATTGATGGAGGCATTATAATGGGGATGAGCCAGCGGGCCTTGTAGGCTAGTTTCCTTACCTAGTTTGGATAGGTTAAAAAAACAGACAAACACAGTTTTAGAGCACTGATACACGAAAAAATGTACAAGTCAATTTTACAGCCTTTATTTTTTAACCTCAACAAGGTTCCCCCATACATGCTAGACTCAGGAAGGAAACTTTGATGTTCCGCCTCTCCTCATATCGACTTTATCTAGTGGGTGTCCATGTCTAGTAACTTCTGAGGGAACTTAACTGCATCATTAGCTGTAAAAGAAGAATTCCAAATCAAAATCAAGTTCCCTCTTATGACCAAGAAACACCCAGCCTACATACCCGTTAACCAGTCAATATGTTACTCGGGTATGGAGTCGTTGAAACAACATTAATAATTGGACAAGCAAATTGTGTTGTTGTTAGATAAAATACGTATAATTGTGCTGAATTTCCCTTGCTTCCCAACTATCCTACAGCATTGAGAAAAGTATCACTCAGCCCCAAGGAGGAGGGCATGGGCGAGCTTGTATTCCTGTTAGCTTATTTATAGTAATGGGGAAGAAAAACAATACCTTGGGTCCAATTCCACAACAGCTTATATCCACAGTGATCATAAATCACACTGATCCTTAATCATTTATATAATCAACATTTGTATTGACACTTTTTCGTTGAAGATGAGGTGTAAGGGATTTGCAAACCCATCCTTCAAGTGAATGGATAGGGGAAGTACTTTCAAGTACGAATTAAAAAGAAAGAAAATCACTCACATCTCATTTCCTCATGATCACCCTTGCATACTTAATTAGCCATCTCAAACGAGCAGATGCAACATGTTGCTTCCTTTCTAGGTCAAAAGGCAATGAGAAAGTTTACAGAACCCTAGCAGAGCTGCCTCAGCAGAATCGACACCCAAGTGGAAAACAACAGCCTTATTATAACTGGCATCAAACTAGCCCAAAGCTACATTCCACTGCAGCCTTGTGATTCACCGGCCTTCTTAAAAGCAACTCACTCCTTCAGAGTAGATGTGGTTCATGTGAAAGCCAGCAAAACAGTGTAGCTGCATCTCTGTCCTAAATCCCTGCTTATCGACCCGTCAGACAATTATTGACCAAAGTCTAACTGGGCAAGTGGCTGCCAAATCCATTCTACCCATTAATGACTTGAAAAAAAACAACGATGATTGCTGAGGATAGAGAACAGGGACAGATGACTGTCCAATAATCAAAACGACACAGACCAACTACGACCTAACTTTACCCATGTGTGACAGACAGGTGATAACACCCAACCGCTGTCAAAAAAAACTTTAGTAAATACACATTCCCAGACAGAGACCTAAACTTTATTGATTGATCATCAGGAGTTCGCTGAGATCATTAAGGACAGTTGGATTCGTCAAGTTTGTCCAGACAACAAACATAATACGTACACGTCGACGAAGGCATAACATGGATGAAAAATGGGATATGATTAATATTTTCATCCATAATGAACAGCAGTGGAGGTTGAGTTACAAGTAATTCACAGCATTAACAACTAAACAGCTAACCCTACACAATAACGTCACGGTTCAAAGGCCACCATCAGTGTTGATTATCGTGCTAGCGTAGCTAAGCTAACAATCTAGACAATTATCGCTCAGGTATGGTTGGGAATATTTACCGAAACGTCAGTAAGGATGGATGTTTCTGGGCAGCCTTCCGTCAAATGTTAGAAGTGACGCACCCGAAATGATCCTCCCGATTTACTCCCTCGCCAAATACGTGCTGTGTCTAGCGGTACACACGATATGAAAGACGGCGCTCCGCTGGGTCAAGTACAATTTAAAGGGAATAGGCCGGGAAATTTTAAAGGGGACGCTATTTACTGTTGAGCCGACGAAAGCGAGTCAGGTGCAGATCGTTCACAAACTATTTATGACACTCATATTTAAACGCTTTCAAATCACCCTCCATGTATCTGAAGATACTGTTGATTTACTAATTACACGGAAAAAAAACAGAAATAGGCAAGAGACCATGATCAGCCCTGAATTGTTGTTCCTGAACGTTTAATCACGATTCAATTCGCGGTAATTCTTCATTCACTGTTGATTCCCTCACCTGGTAATCGCTGTAGGTGGGCTGGACTTCAGGGTGCAGCGAGGTGTCTTTCTGCAGTGCTTTAGGGAGACGCTCACTCTTTACACGGGTCTCTCTCTATCAGGAAACAACAGAATCAACAGGAAGCTATTGATATCGAGTCGACGAACATAGATGTCATATCACAGTGTGCTAAGGTACAATCTATGTTTTTGTTATCCAAAGGAAAACCACAGATCCGAGAACCCATGGAGGGCATAGCTGGGGTAATAACAGACCTCGTGTTGCCATCACATGATTTTAGTGTGATAGGTAGCCCCAGCTCATAATCCCCAAAAAAGAAACCTGGGATATTTCTTGTGCTGAATTAACAGTTAAAATGCAAAAACAACAAAACGTCACTAGAAAGAAATCCTGTGTGTAAATAAGAAATAAGGTTCCCGGATAAGGCAAAGGCCGCAATATTTTAGGATATGTTTCTGTATTTGAAATTTCTCTGTGTGAGATTAAAAAAACAACTATTTAAACATCAAGTTAGGTTCATCTATTCACTGAAGTTCAGTAAATAGATCTCTATTTCTACTGGTCACCACAACACCATTGCTGAAGGTAACTCTGATGCTGTGATTTCATTCCTTTTTTTCTTTCTTTTTCTGGTGGAAATCCTTTATCCAACCTCACCCTTATACCCATGTGAGGCTTAGGCAATTATGCCCATTATCTATGGACCTTCGGCCGTGGTTGGAAACGGCGCAGCTGGGATTCGAACACACAACTGAATGACACAGAGATGTGCTGATCATCGCCTTAATCCTCGTACGCCACTAGAGGCCACTGTCATCTCATTCCGTAGTAGTAGTGGTAGTAGTAGTAGTTTTAGTGGATGAAGAAGACGTAGAAGATAATATTGCTGATGAAAGGTGCTTATGTTCCAAGGATGTGTTTTCTATTTTTGTTTCAACGTCTCAGGAGAATAAAATAAATAGAAGGAATATTACTTAATTTCATTACATATATGTGTTTTTTCAAATGAATGAAAAATTATTTAGATTTTTAATTCCCACTGTATTCCTGTAGGTGGCGGTTATGCGCTATACCGTTGTTTGCCAACCACCGTAAAGTCAACAGGAAGAGGAAGAAGAGACAATGGTTCGTTGATTATGATCTTGGTTTGTTTTGGAGGCTAGCTTGAATATACGACAACAGAAATGAGCTCATTTGCAGGACGTATGAAGGAATATCCCTACATTTCTCTGGACTGCTTTGATAAAGAGAACTTACATGCCCGGGCATATTTCCTTTCCCACTGCCATAAAGGTGGGTAGCATGCCATACGCAGTTTCAGTCAGCCCTAAACAGATGTGAAGTGACTCTCTCTACATTAGTCTCGATTTCTACACTCGACACGTTTTCCTTCTGTATTTCTGCCTGTCCCAACTGGTGTATGTAATGGCATGTCATTTCTGTCAGCAGATCACATGAGAGGACTGAAAGGACCTCTTTTGAGGAGGAAACTGACATTCAGGTGACGTTTGATTTGTAATTCACTGTCGTTGTCTTTGGTCTCCGCTGTTGTCTATTTTCCAAGCCTGCAAGATGTGCCGTCATGCAACCAAACGTTCCTCATGTTTTTCTGTCTTGCTTTTTAGTCGGACTGTCAAATTGTACTGTTCCTTTGTGACCCAAGAGCTCCTGCTGAGCAGCCCCAAGTATGCATTTTGGGAAGAACACATTGTAAGTTCAAGTCACCATGTACACTACCCGAGCTTTTCATTCAGCACTATCAAGTAAGCTTGTGAATCCCTCTCTTCCTAGCATTTCCACCTCTTCTGCTAATGAATGTGAAACTTTCTTGTCTTTCTTTATCAATAAGATAGATGGTCTAACGTCCAATTTTACCCCACTATTTCCCCCTGCCTCTTTCAGATGTCCGGTTTTGATATCAGAATTTGACCATTTCTCTGCAGTTCTTGTAAATTCCGTACCCCATATGCGTTCATCCTCCAGTCTCTGTGTTAAAGTTCTGACAGCATTTTCAAATAATCATCCCCCCTAGCTTAGGTACCAGCCGGCTCTCTATCATCATAAACTCTCCTGCATCTGGATCTGTACCTGGCTATTTTTAAAATACCTTCATTCAGCCTCTACTTAAAAAAAACCTCTCTCGACCAGGCATGGTTAGAAACCAGAATCGGATTCTATGTATGTGAAAACCTACAAGGCCGGTAAATTGTTTTTGATTGTTTCTAGTACAACGCAGTTGCCCACAATTTAACCAAACAGAACATTTACCTTGCTGAAGAAACCATTTGGTGGTTCTACCTCAATTATCTCCCATGCTTTCCAGAGGGCAGAAACTGGGGAGGGTGGTGTCCAAGGTGCAAGGGGTTACGTTAGCAGTGATTTCTGTACCCGTTATCTGAGCTGTGGGATGTTTATTAGACAGAGCCTCAGATAAGAAAATACCCTTATGGTTTATTTGGGACAAGTAATTTATTTACCTAACAGTGACTATTCTGATCTTATGGGTGTATCTCTCCTGCTAACTGGTCTGTTTTAGGTTCCGCTGGAGCTGGAGAGCCCAACTCAAATTTCTTTGGTGAATGAGGCATCAGGAGAGGTAAAAACTGAGATTTTTTTTCAGAGATTTAGGTTGTCTTGTTGTTTTAGATGGTATGTGGCCACTTCAAGTGGATTTTCCAAGCTATTCAGGTACTGCATTGCAAGGGGAAAAAAGTGTGAAGTCATAACTAGCGACATTTAATGTACATCATCTTATAGATTAAAAGGGAGGGACATCTCTATTGGCATACCAAGAGGAGGGTAGGAAAATAAACTGACATTCTATTTCACTTTTATTTAAATGTTTACATACATGGGGGAAGCACCGAAGTTTCTTTGGTAGCAAGATGGATCCCATATTCCCTTTGAATCAGTCATCCATTAAAAAAATGTCTTTTTGATGACAATTTTAAAGTTGTTTTCAATAAGGCACTTTATTTTTACTCCATGGCAATGTAAGGTCCATTTTACATGTCACAGTTGGCCCCCATGTTGTTGGGGGTAGACACAGACCTAGATGAAGGCCGGGGATTGACAAACATTATTTGCAAAGCATTTTCCATTCACACTCTAGCCCAAAGTGCCATACATTATAGAAAATAAACAAAATGTAGAAGTTTAATACATGAAATGCAAAGATGGCAATTGCCCTCCTTCTGTGCTTGGCTCCAAATAAAGGCCCTGGGTATCCTCGAGGCAGGGTAGCTTCACTTCTTCTTTGATCTCTCATGGGGTCTTCTTGGACCATTTTTAATCAGGACCCTCTCCTGAGACCAATTTGCCACAGAAGACCCTATCAAGAGCACAAGGCTCCAGACAACATGGGTCCCAGGTTCATAGGGACACATAAACCTCTCCTTATAGAGACACATGTTCATACTCTGCATGTAGCTGAAGATTTATCTTCATCAGTAGGTGTTGTGACCCTAACCCTAGTGACAGGCATGGGCATAACTCTATGAACACTGGGATGAGAATCCAGTGCTTTGCCTGTGCCTCAATCCATACATAGTGTTAGTGGTTGTGTCAAGGGCATCCGATGTAAAATTTTGCTAGCATCATAATGCAGATTGACAAGAAATCCTCTATGGCGACCCCTGAAAAACAGGGAACAGCCTGAAAAATGAAGAAGTGGGTGTTTTAGGACTCCCACTTATTATACATGTGGAACATTCTTTCTGGTATGTGGCCTCTGTGGTAAAGTGTGCTCTGGGAGATGACAAGACAGACATCACAGGTTCAATCCCACCACAGGTTGTCAGGAAGGGGATTGGGCTTTAATACTCCATGCTCCATCTAGGTCTCTCTCTGTCTCTCTACTTTGGGTTTACCTCAGAAAGAAGAGGTTGTGGTGACCCTTCTACCAGCAGGACACTGTCCAGGCTCTGTCATGTGAGTAAAAGTACTCTTCAAGACCAGTGTAGGCCAGTGTTTGGTTTTCATAGTTTATCTAATCATTACAATCACAACATTGATGGTGATAATCATAACCAGTTTACAGTAGTTTACTCTGTATTTGAAATTGTACAGTATTACACAAACATTTGTATTGCACATCTGATTTAAGGGGTGGTGGACATTATAGATACGATTGTGAGACTGCTTGACCAGTGGGGACTATCACCAGAGTGTCATATTTACATAAAAATCTATTCCTGCATCCAACTGCGACCACTTCTTTCATCTATACGTAACAGTTCAGATGAGATCACATGTTCCTTTATTAGTCCCATAAGGGGAAATTTGCAATGTTACAGCAGCGAAGTGGAAAGCAGAACAGAGGGCCATAAAGTGCACCTTGGGAACTGACGAGCCATAGGCAGCAGGTCCAAATCCACCCCGAGGCATCGGGATTGGTTATTGCAATATGCACATGACAAATATCATTATTTACAGTCTTTATTCCACTGTATTGCTTATAAGGTTTGGACAGCTGCAGTCAGTTGAGACTGAAGAAGTCACTGAGATGAGGGATGAAAAGTTTCACTTCCATGTTGTGTCCACATTAACTGCCTCAACTTTCTGTGATTTCTTTACCTGGATTATTGAGCATCATAAAGACACTGGATGATGCATTACCTCTACTAAATGTATTAGCCTGTGTTTGTTTGTGTAGGTTCCTAATTGAGGGGTCCCAAGGGAATGTGTTGTACACCGGAGACTTCAGGGTGGCTCAGGGAGATGCTGCACGGATAGAGCTACTGCACTCCGGGAGCAGGTAAGCAACATTTCAACTGCTTGCCATCTTCATCGGTCTGCTGTCACTTTCCTCTTTCTTCGTATTTATTATCAGAGTAAAGTCCAGAAATCTAGGTGACCAGAATTAATTTGCGTCCAAAAGACGACCGTAGGTTTTTATATTTGTCACCTCTGTTTTTCATGACTCTCTGTTTTGGCTCTCTGTATGAACTGTACTTTGTCCCCCCCACACACACACACACACACAGGGTGAAAGACATTCAGAGTGTGT
Source organism: Regalecus glesne (assembly GCA_900302585.1). NCBI lineage: Eukaryota > Metazoa > Chordata > Actinopteri > Lampriformes > Regalecidae > Regalecus > Regalecus glesne. Next base: position 8,679 of record OMLC01038732.1, read on the forward strand.
ATCTGGACTCCACGTTCTTTGACCCACGCTTCTATAAAATTCCAAGTCGGGTAAGTAAAGGATTTATTTGTGATAGTTCACATTGAATTGTGCATCCAAATATTCATGTGTCTGTGTGTGTGTGTGTGTGTGTGTGCATATTATTAGAGTCAGGTGGAGTATATGCACTCCCGAATTAACAATTGATGATGATGACTGATGATCAATGTCAAAATGTGTCATGGCCACTGTTGTACATACATCTGCTGTGATTTCTGTGTGACTGGATTCTATCTATCTAATGTCTCTTGAATCTATTGTTTTTGTAGTTCTCAACCGGGGGTATGCGTACCACTGGTGGTACATGAGAAGATTGATAAATAGCGTATTTAATGATCCTAATGTGGTTTGTCAATTCCTAAAGCGAGTGGGCTAACCACTGAGCTACTGCGGCCCCCCTGCATTTGCTATTCAAGATCAAATCATTATATCACAATATTTTGATAGAATACCTCAAAATTCATAATGTGAGGATATTTTGGAGACGGATAGCAAAATGTTACAAAATTATCATAAGTATGATGTTGATGTCAAAAATGTTGTCAGTCACTGTTCATTTCAGTTAGATGAAACAATCGAACAAGTAAAAAAAAAATCAGCAACGTACTATTATGCAGCGTTTGTGTGATCAGACTTCTAACAGTCATGATGTTAAAATAAGCAAAATCTGAGACATCTGGTTCCACATCATGACCTTGAAATCATATCGATATCATTCCGAGAGGGTTGAGGTAAAGTGGTAGAGTTCACGCATCAGGAAATGACAAGCCAAATGTCACGGGTTTGATCCCACCACAGGGCGTCAAGAAGGGCATCCAGCCTTAATCTCCCTTGGTCTTTCTAGGTCCATGTCCACGCCCACATTGTAGGGATCAATTTTGACATGTAGAATAGGACTAGTTTATTTTATATTTCCCAGCCCTAGTGTTACAAGTGTTTCACAACACAAATTCTCTGCACTCAATTTGTATGTGTGTGTGTGTGTGTGTGTGTGTGTGTAGGAGGACTGTTTGAGTGGTATCAGAGAACTTGTCAGTCATTGGATCAATCAGAGTGCCTACCATGTTGTGTGGCTCAACTGTAAAGCAGCCTATGGATATGAATACCTATTTACCAACCTGGGGGAAGAGTTCAACACTGCGGTAAGTCTTGTAAATGATCATGTCGCTGCACATAAATACTTACTGTTTACATGAAAACCAAGGAAAGCCTCCTTATGAAAGTGCAATTAAGCGACATATATGCAGTTGCTTCAGAAAGTATTCAGACTCCTTCAATTTTTGTCCACTTTATTATATTGTAGATTTAATGTAAATGGAAGAAATGCCTTTTTTTTCTTGCTAAACTCAATAACCAGGCAAGAAAAGTCTTAGTAAGGGAGGTGACCAAGACCCCAACGGTCACTCTAAGAGAGCATTGGAAATCATCTGCAGAGATGGGATAACCTGTCGGAGGGATGACCGTATCGGCACTACTCCATGAACCAAGCCTTAAAGGTAGGGTGGCTGTATGGATGCCACTCTTGAGTGAAAGGCATAGACAGCACACTTGGAGTTTGCTAAAAAAAGCATGTTACAGACTCTGAGAGCATGAGGAAATATATTCTTTGCTCTGATGAGACAAAAATCGAACTCTGGTCAGAGCTACCAAGGTGAAGCCTGCTGATGCGCTGTCATGCTATTGGAGTGTTTCTTATCAGCAGCAGGCACATGGGGATTGGTGAGAATTGAGAGAAGGATGAATGCAACTAAATCCAGAGAGCCTTATGAAGAAAACTTTCTCCAGAGGGCATTTGATCTGAGACTGGTGTAATGTCCATCTCTGCATGGCAGTGACTTGAAGCACACAGCCAACACAACACTGGAGGGGCTTTGAGACGAGTCTGACTGTCCAGTCAAAGCCGAGACTTAAAGAATTAGGATCTGTTTATTGGCCATGTGGGCTTTCACTTGCATCGGATTTGACTCTGGTTCCATGGCTCTCACAGATACGTCATATAGAATAACACAACAATCTTCAGATACATGTGAACTATATGCAGGTGAAAATAAGGTGTGATTAAGTCTGATGGTGCAGAGAATATATCACATGTTGAATTTGACAATGTTAGGCCATCCATCCATGGTCAACTGCTTATCTGAAGCAGTTGGGATCGAACCATCAATCCCCCGATTACTAGATGACTGGTCTACCTCCTAAGCTATGCTACCCCTATTAAGGTTAAGCATTCATTTGAATGACAGCCTATGGATAGAAACATTTTATATGTGTTTTTTCTGGTGTACAATGTTCTGTGGTGCCTACCTGAGGGGAGGTTTTGGTTTAACCCTGTAGAAAACTTGTGTAGAGACCGGAAATGGGCAGTTCAGATACTTTTCATCCAATCCGATGGAACCTGAGTGGAAGAATGAGATAAAACTGTCCAAATCAAGGTGTGTAAAGCTTTTAGAGACTTACCCAAGAAAACTTGAAGCTGTAATTGCTGAATTAAAGGGTCTGAATCCTTCTATCTACCTATTAACTTTGTCATCATGAGCTATTGAGTATAGATTAATAGGAAAAAATGGCAGTCCATTTAAAAGTTTAATCTTACAACACAGGGAAAAGTGAAAGAAGGTGTCTGAATACTCTCTGAAGTCAGTGTACTTTTGCTCTAAGTGAACTTTCTGTCTGTTCTTGTCATCTTTTTGTGTTCCTCCCTAGGTCCATGTAAAAAGTCTAACAATGTTTAAGAAGATGCCAGAGATCCTGAGCTATGTGACAACCGACCGCAATACACAGATTCACGCGTGTCGACATCCCAAGGTCATGGAGGAACACGTGTAGTGTGTTGTTTTACATGAACACCCTGGACCACAGCCAAACAAACTCAAACCTGGAAGCTGTTCAGCACAGTTGTAGTTCTCGCCACAGAGGGGCCTCTCAGATACACCACAGAAACTGCTGGTTAAGTGCCTTGCTCAAGAGCAACTCAAAGGTACAGCAAGTAGGAGGAGGAGGAGGATTCTTAATTTACCCTCCCCTAGTGGATTTTCCCAGCAGGTCACAGACCCCCCCATCTCAAATGCATTTATCTAATATGTAACTTGCAAAAATGAGTTTATGTCAGGTGCCATTCAATAGTCAATGTATTTAATTTAAATTTATTTGATTTAAAAATTGAAATATTTTTTTCCACTGACTGATTCAAATTGTCGTGGTCTAACTGTGCTTTACAAACATCTACAATGAATCTGGTCACTAGAAATGGTACCGGGGCAAGTATGGACAACTCCAGCAGGCTATCCCTCCCCCTGGCTGAGTTGTCATAGCAATGTTAACCTATGTGCAATTTGTGCATTAATTATAGCAGGTAGGCTACTGATAACAAACATTGAAACTAATCAGTATGATGGCAGGGAGTCATGATGAAAGGTCAAGTTAAGTTTTCTACAAAGCACATCAAGTAATAGTGATGCATGGGGAGCACAAGGGGAGAGACTGGAGACCAATGAGCCGGAAGATGCTACTTTAAAAAAAAAATAATTAAAATTACGATTGAAATGGCTCGTTGAATTTCCTTGGTTGACATTCAACAAGGAAAAGAGCAAATGCACTCAGTGTTTCACTTTATTTCATATTGATTTCCCCATAAATATACACATCTGATGATAAAGAAATATTAGAACATTTCTAGGACAACACACACTCTTTTTAAATTATGCCTCAAAACTGGAGTGCTGCCACCAAATTAGGCTCTGGTGCTACCATCTGAGAGACTTGGTGGAAATTTTAGTCTGGAGCCCTGTTAAGTAGAACCATGTAATTGGGGTTATCCCAAATTCATCTTGACCCTTTTATCAGTGTTTGAGATTAGCCCATAGCCCCCTCAAGATGGATTAACAGTGCATTCATACTCTTTCAACCCAAACAGACGGTACCAGAAAGTTGAATCAGTTCCCCTGGACACAACTTTTGAGAGAAACGTTTCCTCACACATCCAAGTGACCTCTTCATTCTCAGCCGACTGCAGGTATCCCTGCTCTTATAAACAGCACCAAACAGATGCTGGCCAAGAGGATGACACATCCCATCAGGCTAGGACTCTGCATTCTAAAGACATCTGTAGGACAGGGGCTGACATTTTAAGGATGACGATGTGCACGTCCTTGACGGCAAGGGACGCTGGTTTATATGGGTTGTTAAAGGGACCATCAATCCATAGAGGGAATGACCATCCATGGACCGGGAGTGACTTAAGAGTACTTCTGCCACCATCTCACTATGTTGTGATTACAACTATTCCCCAGTCGTCTGTGAATAGTATTCTTTACTGCTGTAAGTCAAGTTAATGGTCATGTCAGTTTGAATGTGAAAGCATCATTGATTTCAGTCATTCTGCCACTGTGCTGTCTATAAGGATGGGGATACCTGCAGTCAGCTGAGACTAAACAAGTCATCTAGGTTGAGTGATAAAATGTTTCTCTTAAACTCTGTGTCCGGTTGAACTGATTCAGCTTTTGGTATTCCCTTACTTGGAATATTGAACATCCATCAAGTCAAATAGTGAAAAGTAAGTCACTTTGGTGTGGAATCGATGGGCTTGGCATTTTCATTGACACTGACATCTCATTTCACTTGGTCTTTTGCATGTGTGTAGGATGAGTTTCTTCTGGGTGACAGGCTGCCATGTGGCTCAGTAGCTCCTGATGGCAAACCTCTTCACATCATCACCATCAAACCGTCCACCATTTGGTTCGGAGAGAGGAATAGGAAAACCAGCGTCATAGTCAAGTAGGTACACAGACCCACCTATGAAGGAAAGGGACACAGGAATGAGTGCAAATTGTGTTGTAGAATTTACAATATTCATTCACTATCATGCCTGTAAACGTGTAGATGAATATTGCTAATGATACATGACCGAAATACTTTGTGGTACCCAACTACCACCAGAAAATACTTAATCATAACCTTGATTTTGACACATTCCATCACACAAACATCAGCATCTTTACTGTCTGGGGTTGACACCATCTCTATGATAAGCTGTTTTCCAAATACATCTTGTGATTATATTTGGTCATCCCAAGAAGAGTTAAAGCAGGCTTGAATATCCCAAAACATTTCTGATTGTTTCTAGAACAGGAGCCAGTTCCTACAGAGCCTGCTTCAGCTTCCACTCTTCCTATTCTGAGGTACTTCAATGTTATATCAGAGTGAAATGAAACACGGTCATTTGGTGGTTATATGGCCAACTAACTACGTCAAGTCAGTTCTATTATATAGCCTATTAGCACAAATTACAATTAGCTTCAGTGGGCTTTACAGACCTTCACATCAGATAAGGAACTCCCTTAAAAAAACTTTATCTGCTGTTTAATAACTTATATTTAAACAATTCAAAAAAATTAAATTAATCTAGA
>OMLC01038737.1:0-17241 GCA_900302585.1 Regalecus glesne
GATGTATGATTCCCTTATCAGTCCCCCAAGGGGAAATTTGGATTTCTCTGCCTTTTTGACCCAACCTATTGTATAGGAACAGTGAGGTGCCAACATATGGCGCTCGGGTAGCAGTTACAGGTTAAGTGTCTTGCTCCAGGATACCTCAACATGCTGTATGTATGCAGGACCGGGAATCGATCCTGCAACCTTACGATTGCCAGACGACCACTCTACCCACTGAGCTATGCCGCCCCAATAGACATCTCGTAACATTTATCAGGAGTGAATGTCATTCTTATGAAGATGTCATTACATACCTGTGTGTTGCCATTGAAAAGAATGAAAACCTTAACAGTAACGGCTATTTCAGCCCTATAATTTGACAATTTAAAAAAAAGTCAATTATAATGTGACTAACAATTATTTTGAATATCAACTTTTCTAACTATTATTAGAAAACATATCTAATTACCCTAACCATAGTTTCAATGATTAAACAACAGCTGTTAACAATTTTATTTCTTAGTACTTATTACGTCCATAATAAAATATAGGACATAAACTTTGCTCATTGCCCTTTTATAGAATGGTAGCTATTATAAGTAACAGCCTCTCTTCGCTTTGGCTGAATCACACTCACTTTTTGCCATTGCCAGTAACTCCCATGCTGGGAAATTTTCTTTTCAAATGTTCCCACATAGAAGTTGTGCTCCCATGTTATGTGTTGTATGTGTTGCATACAACTTGACAAGTTCTGATGTGACATTTGAGGCATCCCAGCCCAATTCAGTTGAATAAAAAAAGTGGGAAAATATCTAAGAAAACTGGATATTTAAGTATGGTAATACGACTATAGTATATTGAACACATTGCACATTTTGTGTATGTTAAGAATACATTGTGTAGACTGTCCACTGCAGAGCAAACAACGGCAGACAGTACAGAAGGAGAAGAAAAGGCAGTGTGAGGCAATCCTTCAGCAATCTAGCATATGACATTAATATATTTTAGCTCCTGAAAATTTGATTTGGTTCCCAAATATTTTAGATTTAGGAGCCAATGTCTCCAAGATATTCTTTTAGGCCTGGAGCACCGAGTGATTAAACTACCCTGGACATATGAGATTACTGTAAGCTAGTTCCATTCTATATGGATGAATAGATGTACGTTACATATATAAGTAGCCTATCACATCAAATAAGTCTAATTTAAATTTGAAGTTCAAGTAATGCATGTCTGGGTTGTTCTCTCAAACAGAGAGAAAATGTAAAACCAGATCTTGAAGCATTTAATATAATTGCCAACAGACTATGTAACCATGTAACCAGCTAAAAAGTGCCTATAAAATTAACTGACAAAGCCAATGACAAAGTAATGGCAACAGAATTCTAGTTTTGGTAGATGAGTAAATGAGCAAGTATGCTGATTTGCACGATTATTATAAACATCTATTTCAATTTTCAGGAATGTACACAGGCATCACATTAAGCCATCTTCAGCTTTTGGTGCTACAATGCTGAATATGTCCATTAAAACATAATATCTTATCTTTTTTTATGAGCCTTGAGAATTTCATATAATAGGTGATTCACAAACAAATCGTGAAAGGTGTGGACATTGTTCAGTTTAATGATTAGCCTCTGGTAGGACTTGACTGGGGTCAAATTAAATGCCATATGGGATTTTGATCTTTAATCACAACAGCAAAATGTGTGAGAATAAAGTAGGTGGCGGTGAGTTTGAGGCGGAGGGAAGTCGTGGCTAACACGCAGCTAAGGAAGATCAAGCTTGTAGAAGACCAGAGCAGATGTTATAACATGACTATCTAAAAAGACAGCTTCAACCATGTATTTTGGCAAGGCAATGAAGAAAAGGTTGACGCATCAGTTGACATAAAAACTCTTGCTTCATCTGGAATGAATCTCAGCTTTAAATTGGTAAGTCAATACTGCAATTACCAGTATCACCAAAGGTGTTGGTACTCTCCCCCGAAATAAAGTGCGAGAATCTCCAGGATTGTCGCTTCACACAGCTATTGCAAACCACAAGCTGCAAGCCCTATCTACCAGAACATCTTTCCATGCCTAGACTCATGACACAGAGCGTTATGTGTAACATGCAAATAAGAAAGGTTGGTTTTTACAAGAACACCATGCAGGCTATTGGTTGAACACATATTTGCAGTATAAAAATGTTGTCTTAACATATGCTCTAAATACACAGGTACACAATTCTTGGTTAATTTGGCAACACAATCGACAGCTTTCCTGTAGCTTTATAGCAGCTATTAACAAGATCACAGCGGAGTAAATGTACAAATTAATTCAGGCAAGTGGGGATTGAAACCTCACAAGGACACAAAAATCAATTCTATTTATATGTTCACTACTATCAGACCACTCACTCCTTTCCATTTAGAGGTCATTCACAACTAGGCCAAGGATGTAGTTACCATGGCAACAAAACCAGCAGCACATTTAAAGACTTTTGGGGCCATGAGCCTGCGATGTGTATGACTTAGAACTGCCAGAAAGAAACTAAAAAAGGATAATAGCACCATAACACATCGTAACCTTGTAAGGTTACATGGTTATGTTAACACTTTAGATAACACTTTCCTTTTGCCCCCCACTTAAGCAATTTGAAGGCTTTCAAACACCTGAACTAAACTAAAACCCCAAATCCATTCAAGCAGTCACAATTCACACAAGTATTATGAACATGAAGTGGAAGTTGATCAACACAATTTCAGCCAAAGAGGTTATTTGATCTTTTCTCATAGGATTTTGTTACCCTTAGAACACGGCTGTTTTCTGTATTTACAGAAATGTCTCTCGTGATTGTTGCATTGAGCTTAATTTAAAAGACACAGACAATGTAGGAGACAAACAACTATCATTGAAGATCGGGATTACAATAAATGTATCGTATAAAGTTTGTTTTCTGTTCTACATCTCAGATGGAGAAACCTAATCAGAATATACACGTGACAGCAGGACTACGGATGTCAATAGACAACCTCTTGTGTTATAATATGTTGGTTTCCGTGTCTCTAGGTGTAGTTTCTATTTTTTAAAAGCGTAACAAACGACCTCGTTTTACGACAATAAAACCCCTCAAAACGCAGTGTCCCGGCTGAGAGAACGAAAGGGTCAGTAAACTACATAATGGGTCTCTACATGCGTAATCTATTTGAGAATACCAGTCGGCACCACTCCAATTCTTTGTGTCTACAGTCGAAGACCAATGGTCATCATTTCGAGATCAGAGATCATCGAAAGCGTGGCCGAAATAAAGTTCATCACTAGCTGTGGTATACGAGTTGACAGTATTGGCTGATTTTAAGCAAACGCCGACGAAAAAAAGACAAAGTACAAGGCCACGGAGCTAAGCTTATTTTCCCGGCTGCTGGGGCCGGGGATGGTTTCGACAGACGTATGAGCTAAACGAAGGCCGGACGGGTGCAAACTAATAAGCGCATTTAGGTTCTCAATATAATGAGAGTTAGCTTCAAGGGGTCAGATTGTAACACGTTTACACCTATATCATAAATCAACTGTGCTTGAGAGGGCAGGCAGGGCAAAAGACTAAGCCGGACTGAGTGTGCGCCATCATTGCCGTGACGGCGTACTATCCTCCACAACACAGGTCAGGTCGATGAGCCAACTAGCATGCAATGGCTAGCGCTGTGCTCTTTAAACACACCAGGGAGTCTATATTCACCGGGCAAACGTGGTAAACCATGGGCGAGGTAGACACGGGGTTGGAAACTGCATAAGCTACGTCGGTGCTATTATTGTCACTTTTGATAAACGACTGCCAAAAAGCCTTAGCTAGCAGGCTAGCGTGAACAGGCCTCCCTTCAAGTGAACAGTATCATTTGGCATCGCACAATACTGCGACCTCTTGAGCCTGTGGACTGATCTAACGTGTATATAACTTTTCTGCTCACATAGTTTGCTCGGACAACATGGTTAGAAAATGATATTTGAAATGACAGCGTTTACCTACGTTTATTTGGTTGTCAGGGCGCGCGGGATCTTTCTTTCCAAGGATCCTGAACACCTCTCGTCGGCGATGACGTCAGGCGCAGAGGTAACGTAGAGGACGTAAGAGCCGCGATACAGAGCCGTGTGAGACTTGGGCAACTTTTTTGGGAGATGATTGAGGGGACCGTTTTTTTTCCTCCACCGTGGAATCAGTGCGGTTAAGTTGACACACGAAGAACGTTGGTGGGCGTCGTGAAAGAGGACTAAACTGGAAATATTATGCTTGTACAAATTCCGTTCAGCATGCTGAACATGGAATGAATGGAGTGTAGATGTACTCGGATTTACCTGCGTGGATTGATGATGTGCAGGGATCCAATCAGTATAAATTGAATAAGTCCATGGATATTGGTTTATAGATAAGAAAAGGGGTCCCCCCTTTACAGATACACATTAGAATATGATCTTTGCCTAAATATTCCTGATGGAAATGTTCTTCAGACCAGGCGCACCACATGAAATACGGAATTTAAATAACTGGTTTGGAGCGCCCCGCCGTGGACATGCTGAATAATTCAACAGACTGAGGTCCAATTTTTACGTGTCACGATTAATCCCCATGTTTGTAGGGTTGCACACGGACTCAGATGAGAATGGGCTGTTAAGGCTGGATGCCCCCTGTTGTTTTCGAGCCCGCAACATCTGGCTAGTTAGTTCCTTGATCGTGTACCGTTGCTGAGCGACCCTATCAACAAACAAGTCAAAAGAAATCCCTTTTGAAAAAGAACAGGATCTAAAGTAAAGAGTGAAATACCCAAAAGAATTGACAATGTATTATGTATTGACATTATGCATCGAAGATAATACCAATATGATGGGTCACGGTTATTTCATTCAGCCCAAAGCTTTTAGGGGAGTGGGAAAGGTGTTATTATTCATGTTATTAGTTTGTGTTGTGTAATATTCTGCCTTGATATAGATGTGTTTGTTTGGGAGTTTCGGTCAGACCAAGTGGCGGACTCTTGCCCAACTGACTGATTGTGACTTCGACTCATGCCACCGTTGGTGGATCCATGTGCAGAACCAGAGCGGGTGAGAATAAAAGCAAGAAGGAAAACATGTCTCCTGTCTTCAATTTTACACGTATGGTTCACTGACCCCATAGTTAGCACTATTGCCTATAACCAGGAAGGTCCTAGGTTTGGATCCTGTCCAAGGTCTTTTCTGTGTGGTGTTTGCATGTTCTCCCCGTGTCAGCGTGTGTTTTCTCCTGGTGCTCCAGCTTCCTCCTACCATCAGAAAGGCATGCATGTTAGGGTTAATACCCCTACCCTTACGAGTCATGATCACTTGTGCTCCTGACCATGGCAATGAAAAGAAGAAGATGAGTTGGTCACTGGCCGCCAGAGAGAACACATTAATTGTAACGTGATCATAGAAATGAACTTGTTTTCTGGAAAATGTAAATCCATCCATTCACCAACAAATTCAAATTTAAAATAAAATTCAATTTAGCATAGAAATAAAAATTTCTTAGTGAAGCTACTTTTACTAAATTTCTGTCGAGTCGAAACAGATCTGCATGCCACCGACGTAATCTGCCATCATAAACAAGATTGTAAAGTGACCTCCATGACCCCTTAACTGACGGCGTCAAGGTGAACCGGACTTTATAACAAGATGGCATGTGTCATTGGCTGAATGACAATACTAAAATGCTATCAGATCAACTGGAAAGAAACGTTGACACTTAATGTTCATTGCTAATTTACCAAAATTACTTTGCTTCAGTGAAAATCTTTCACTGCAAACTTGCGTAAATTTTGTCATCATAACGGGACCAATAAATTGAAAGGAACTGATGCGCATGCCTATCAAGTCATCATTGATTGGACTGTGTACTAACCGTGTAGTCTCATGGCAGCGCTCCACATCCGGAAGTAGCGTGAAGGTGGAACGGCTTATGCTAACATGGGTGTAAAAATAGAGGTGTTTAGGGTAAGTGAGACTTTAAAAATGGAAATAATAATTTAAATACATATAGATTAGATTGTAAGAATAGAGCTATATTTTTTTCAAGTCGGAAAACAGTCATATGTATTCAGATATAGCTAGCCTTTAGCTAGTTGTGGTCGTGATGTAACTTCATACTATATACCAAAACACTTTTTTTCCTCTGGGCAGATGATGCTGTATTTGTCCTTTCCAGTGACAATGTTCTGGATCTCGAATCAAGCTGAATACTTTGAAGAATATATTGTAAAACGAAAGGTCAGTATTGTGGTACTTGTTAGTATTTTGCTCTGTTAACATTCATCGCAATGTCATTTCTGGATCAGGTTGTTGAGTTATCGTTATAATGTGAAATAAAAAATATCTCTAAGCTCTAACATTTTATGTGGTCATCAAGTTTTACTTTTTAGCATTTTATAAATAACATTTTTCTGTTTCCTTTTTCTATGGGGACATTTTCATGACATCCAGCGAGAGATTTTCCCACCTGATGAACACATGCACGTAAGTGAACTAGGCAAAATTTGAAATTATGAGTTCTTTTATTTTTAAAAGCCTGTATTTGCAGGCAGTTTTCTGAAGTCAGTTTATATTGGGGCTGACAATCTAACTTTATTTTTTTCGGGCAGTAAAGGATTACATGTAATCAGGATTATGAATCAGATTACAAAAGCAATCCAACCTCAGAAATTAGAATCGGTTCATCTTGGAGACAATGTTTATTGAGATAGATTTACTCATCTAAGTGACCTTTTCAGTCTGTAAACTACCCCCGCCTTTTATAAGTAAGGTAATAATTTTATAGTTCTTGTCTGATCGAGGGACCACCCAAAATCAACAAACTCTCATCAGTGTTGGAATAGAGGTCTTTGCCATTTATAAGACCATTTTATGTGACACATACAGATAGAAGGCAGTACTTCTAATTTGTTGTTCAATACCCTTTTTATACTGCACTATATGCACTGTCGCTGTTTACCTAGCTCATCTAAGACCTTTATTTGATTTAACCAGAGGATGCTACTTCATATTTATATTTTTACCTTATTGTCCTTGTCTCCATCATTTAAATTTGTCTCCAAACTTTTAAATTGTTTTACTACTGTTTAAGTCCCTTAAATAGCTCACATTCTTGACTCAGAGCTGAAGATAATATTCATTCACTGCTGAAAGTTCCTCCTGTTTTTTAAATCAACATTCGGATAACCTTATTCAATCTATTTTGGTCTTTTTTGCCTTCTGGATTATTGAGTTTAAAAAGATGAGTTTCTTTCAGTTGTAATGCAACTATTATTTATAAGGGTAGGGATAACTGCAGTCAGCTTAGACTGAAGATGACTCCTATATGAGTGCTGAAAATTTTCTTTCAATAAACTCTGTACCCAGATTAACTGATTCAGCTGTTTTGGACTTATGTTTAGTGTAGCCTTTCCTGTCAATAGCTAACAACCCTTTGAATGGATTTTTTTTATAACAGAGGAAGGAGTTGGAGGACTTCAAAGAGAAGATGCGGCTTCGTAGGGAGAAACGACTACTAAAGGAGATGGGTGAACATTCCCAAGATTGAGGAGTAAAGTTAGGCTGGCATCCCTAAAGCAACACACTGAAAGAAACCATTTGGTAAAAACGCCATTTGCACTGGAAGAGAACAAAGTTTGCATTGGACCTGAACTAGAACATCACTCTTTGGAAATCAGAGTCGGTTCTAAACTCAGAGGTTGTGCTATGGACGTTCCAGGGATTGTTGGTCAGTTGGAGCTTCATTTGTGAACTGCCTTTACATTACTATTTTCAAATGCTTAAAGTTAATATTGTCAAATGTCCATCCAGACCACTGGATATTGATGACAGATGATTAAATGATTTGGTCTTTCTCTTTCAAAGCTTCTGAGTGGATCAGGGAATAATTGTTATTTATTTTTATAATATACATATACTTTTCTGATTTAGTGTGATAGTTTATAGCTATCACTTTCATTCAAGTCAGTTTCCTTTGCCTAAAAGCATGTACTGTGACATGTGCCCACGGAAAAACAATAAAGGAAAGGAATGGTAAATTGACTAATTCATTACATATCACTTTTCCAATTGACCGATCACTCAAAGCAGTTTAAAATGAAAAGAAGGCCACTTAATTTGTCTTTGTTCTCTTAATATGAAATTTTGCCCATCCAATTGAATAGAAGCAATGGGCTGTTGCAGTCCCCAAGGAGCAGTTAAACGGTTCAGTGTCTTGCCCAAGGACACTTCAACATACTTCTGAAATGAGCCTGGGATCAAATCAGCAACCTCCTGATTACTATATGACTACCTCCTGAGCTATGTCAACACAGCAAACAAACAAAAGAACTGGATTAGTGAAAAAAAAGTACGATGTCTCAAAGCAGATATGCCCTTGTCAATATTGTGTATCACCATATGTATATATGACAGATGGCAACCCAGGCATGCAGGCTATGCTAGGGAAATACCTCTACTCGTACAGCTTCTCCATCACACTTCTTCAATGAACAAGATATTCCACTAAATAAATGGATCTTCTGTTAAATTCCATTTGTGGATATTTATATTGCAGATGAGATTCTGTCCTCACTTCAAGTTTTTCTTTGCAGACTAGAGGTCATGGCTGTTAGTGTAACAAGAGGCCTGATTTTATACATCACTGTGGAGATGTGTGTGTGTCTGTATCTACGTGTTTATGCGTGTGTGTGTGTGTGTTTGTACGTGTTTTGGCTGTGTATATAGTAGCATCGTGGGACTCCCTTTTGGATAAGACTGTTACAAAGTCTTATGTTCGTTGGGGTCACAACCCTCATTGTGCCTGTTAATGTTCATCCTGTGTCAACAGCTATTAAATAAAGGTGCTGTAGCTGAGAAGACTCTCCGTGTGTTAATCCATCTGACCCACGTTGCTCGCTACAATATATTATATACTATATATATATGTGTGTGTGTGTGTGTGTGCGCGCGCGCGTGCGTGTGTGTGTGGTGCCACTCTGTTTAAAGTAGATGGATTATAGGGATGGCATAGGTCACAAGGTAGGGCAGTCTCATAATCAGAAGTTTGGTGGTTCAACTCCCACTTCCTTCAGAAAGTGTGTCCTTGAGGAAGACACTGAACCCCTAATTCCTTTGGACGACAGTTGAAAATTAGCCCTCTAGCTAAATATAGCGTATTTAAATTCTACATGTTTATTATTACACAATGTCCCTATAAAGAAGATAATCTTTATATTACTCTGCAGATTATTTGCACCCGGAAATTCTTTCTCTCCACTCTTTTTTGGGGGTATTTTTTGTCATGCAGATCCCTTGAGTGTCTACGTATATTCTTGTAACCAGATTAATGTGTTTTAATTGACCATGTATGGATCAATTGATCAATAAAGGCTTATCAAATTCAACAAGTGCATCTTGTTATACTAAAATTTAACAGTAGGTGTCAATGTTTCTCTTTCAAAAGTGGCCAAGATGGGCAGTAAAAACCAACACGGAAGTAACACGCAAACAATCAGTCAAGATGGCACCAACAGGGCTGAAAGCGGTGGTTGGACAAAGTAAGTTATTCATCGTTTTCCATAGCGTTCCTCATTCGAATTTAAAAGCAATCATATTGACTTACCTTTAGGAACTTCTCAATCTTAAACCGATGTGTAGTTGGTCAGTTTCCAACTTGAATATTAAATGAAACGTCGTTCTCCCGAGGTGATCTCTTCCTCATTTATGCATGTCAAAATGTTCAACCAATTTCAAGCGTGCATCAAGAAAGAAGAATAGTTAACCATATCTTAAAAACGTCTTGACGCAGCTCTATCTGGTATTTTTTTATTTCTACATTTTATGAGTTGTATGTGGTTAACTGCCGTAATTGTACAAGACGGGCAGCAAGTATCATTGGCTGGGTTTATGCTAACGTTAGCTTAAGGAAGTACGTCTGGCATTTTCACTTACTTTCAGTTTGACAAGCCAGGTTTTAGTTTATCTTCTGCTTTTTATTCATATTTTTTCCTTAATTAATTAAGCTGTTAATTAATCTGTTGTGGAATATATTCCATTTTGCTTTTTATAGTTTGCACTGTACTATAGAGTGAGGAAAAATGTGTTTTTATGGCGTAACTAGTAGATGTTGGAAGATAAAATATGCCGCTGACAGATTGCAGGTTTCTCACAATTTGAGAATGATTGTTGTAGAGTTACATATACACTATGCACACACAAAATATCGTTTCATAAATTAAAGATATAACCTTTCAGAATTTGTGACCATTTTGACTACGTGATGATTAAAATGATTGTGGGCGTAATTAACTTTTGGTCAGAAAACATGTGTGGGTTTGTGAAATTGACTGTACTCTCGATTTAATAGCCTTCCACATCTAATACAATGCTGTCTCTTGGATACAAGCCCCACTTATTTTCAACAAATTGTAAAAATAGTTATACACAAATACAACTCCTGCACTGTAATTGATGTTTGATTGACAGATACTTCATGTATTTTCCCCGTTGTTTTTTTTGCCGTTGTCCATATTCAGTGAAAGAATGAATGCATTCTATTTTGTGTGGTTGGTCGAATTATTATTTGAGATTGTTGTAATGGTAATTACACATAATAAGTACATGGACATCAACAAATTTTAACTGACCAATGAGAAAATAGAATTAAGTATCTAAATTCTGATCCAGCTGAACAGATTCACCTCTTTTTGTGATATCTAAATTGGATTTTTTTTGTCCAGATTGTCCACATGTGAAATTTTACCTTCCCACCTCCTCTTGACACGGTGTGGTTTACTAGTCCTATGTCAGAGGATGTTATTTATTCAAGTCTCTAGGTCCACTCCAGTCAATTTTATTTGTAAAGCCCATTATTACAAATGAAAAATTCGCTTCAGTGGACTTTTTTTTTGCGGAGGCCCTCTTTGAGAAAACATCTTTCATGTTGTTGTCATAAAAGGCAGTTTACCACCAGGTTTGTAAGGAAAACCCCATATTATTGCTCATATGTTTTTAGAAGTAGTCAATACTAGCTAACTGTTTTATTATAGTCATCTTCCTAATCAATTTACTGTATCTTGTATTGAGAATAAACAAGGTAGTTGTGGTCTTCCATTATAGTAAGCCTGAAACACAGTGAGCAATATATATATCCACTGATATGAAGATACACACACACACACACATTATCTTACTAGTGAAATAAAGATCAAAGATGCTTTGCTACAAGCAGATCCTACAAGAGCTACTAAAATGTTGCAAATTCCTCTTCTAGATGGTAGTCTTTTATGGCAGGGTGGTCAGAGCATTTGCATTGCAATGAAACTTCTGCATCTTCAGCAGGTATCTCAGGGTCACAAGCATTTACCCGCTTAGCATGTATGCGTTGTCTGAGTCAAGCTACCAAGACCAAATCAGCCTTCACTTGCAGAAGGGTTCCAACTGCGAGCTGGTCTCAGTTACCATGGTTATATCCCAAATGGCTTGCTTTAGTTGTTTGGGTTCCAAACCGACCTTCTGTAGGAAATAGCACACGGATGTTGCTGGGAAACCATGGCTGCCAGCTTTGATGGGGAACAAGATTGACCATCCTTTAACAAGAGCCTCATCAATCAAATCTTGATACTTGGCTTTCTTCTGTTGATGAGAGGTAGCTAGCCTGTCCTCCCAGAACGCTATGAGTTCAGCTACTAAGATGGTTTTCATGTTCCTTGATAGAAGAACCATGTCTCTTTGGAGTGGTCACTAACACCTCTTCTGGAAAGACAAGTCTCTTCTTGAGGTCAACTTGTGTCAACTGTGGCAAACCACAGCTATCCTGAAAGCGTTTCTGTGGGAGATAAATGGTTTCATATGCCTTCAAAACATGTTTTTTCTCTATCATGATTTGCTGATTAAAAACTAACAAAACCCATTTCCACAATTGGCCATCTGTCACTCTGATTAATCAGCTGTTATCAGCTTCTCTGAATTAGACGCCAAAAGTCTTTATACCCAGTCTTGCAGAAGAGATCAACTTCATTTTGCAACTGCATTCATACTGCCAATTTGAAAATAACTTCTTTCACCTCTTTGCATGGCCACCACAGCTATTGTGTAAAGATTAACTATATTTTTAGTGTTACAATAATTCCTAGCCCAAGTAAATTACTATGTACTAAATGCTTGAGGTAAATTTGTGTATTTTCCTTGATCATTTTTTTAAGAACTGTGACTTCTCTCTTCTTAAAAAAATTGCAAATGTGCTACATTTTTATCATGTGAAAATTATTATAGTTTTAAAATTATATTTGACTGTCAGGAAAGGGCATCTGGCTTTGATCCCCCTTGTCCAGTAAATGTAAATCATACGTTGTAACATGCTTTGAAGTGGTCATTAGACTCGTATTATACAAATTATATCCAAATTATGCCTTTTTCAATCCCGAAACCGCAAATATTTAGCCTGCAGCTTTGACAAACTCAAATGGCAGACTGGTGATTTTCAAATAAACTGAAGGTTATTTTGCAGTGGGAGAGGCCTTTAACCTGGTTCTGTGCAGCTCAGCAAGAGAGTGTGGGGTAATGGCGGCATATGCCTTGAGCCATGGTCAAGGGTAGAGACAAAGCAGCCAAGGCTAGGGGTTTGTTTCCCACTGTAGCCACCCTTACTCTAATGTGATGCAGTTGCTTCATATAAAGTCATTTGTGCCCTAGGACTAGAAGAGCAAAAGAGAAATTCAGTCATTCATTAAAGTCATTGAATTTTTAGGTATGCCAACCATCTGAATGGTAAATGAAAATATTTGTTCTTGAGTTTCCCTATGTCCCCAACTTAATCACTACAATATCATGTGATAGATACATGGTCACTAGAAAACAATAATTATCGTGCCTGTTTCATTGTGTGCACAAGAGTAAAGGGAAGCAGTTTTTTCCACTAGCATGTTCTTAATGGATATGTTTGATCTTAACCATGCACCTTGCTTTATCCTCTGGATGTGTCTCCTCTCTCCACAGAAATCCTAAATGGAGTCATCAAGAGTGTAAAGAAGGATGGAGAATGGAAGGTAACAATTCCAAATACCATCAAGTTAAGAAGTTCTTGACTATGTCCTATTCAATTTGTAACCCATTGCTAATATGTGTTCCTTCAGGTTCTTATTTTGGATCACATTAGCATGCGAATTTTGTCATCTTGCTGCAAGATGTCTGATATTTTGGCAGAAGGGGTGACCAGTAAGTATGTAATTGATTCATGTGAATGAGGATCATTGATATACTTGGAAAATTAAAACTACTTGGAAGTCATGAACACTTTCTTGGGATTTCTTTTTTTTGCGATTAACTAAGATCCCTTTGATACTGAAATGTATTTGTTGGAAGGTTCTAGCTGTTTCACTGTGATGGAAACAAGAGGGAGACAGAATTTAGGAGGCAAGCAACAAAGTTTGGTGAACCTAGGCCAATAGGAGAATCCATGCAGCTGTAGTTGGTGGATACTTCCACTAGGCTGTTCCACTAAACTATCTCTGTGCACCTCTCTTATTTTACTTCCTAATTAGAGTGGTCCGGTGCCCCCATACACAGGGTAGAAATAGTCTTTAACTGATTTGACATGCATTAAACTGTAATGCAATCCAAATACCAGAGGTTTTTCAGTCACCATATGCCAGTCCTGTTGGGCACTTACTGGAGAATCTAGAGCACCATCTGTCTCTGATTAAAACACCAAATTTTGGGTTTGCTACGGGAGGAATGGACTCTCATCCTTCAGAGACACAAAGAGAGGGTCGTTTTATGTGACACGATTAGTCCCCACATTGTGGGGGTGGACACAGACTGCAACCTTCCAATTGCTAGATGACCTTTTTACTCGATGATCCATGCCACCCCTTGCTCTATACCTATAAAGGATGCCATTATAATTCCCTCTGACTCTCTTCTCAGTTGTGGAGGACATTAATAAGCGCAGAGAGCCCATCTCTTGCCTGGAGGCTATCTATCTGATTTCACCAGTGGAGAAGGTGAGATGTGTATCTTTTATCTGAATACAACTTTTCCATGTTCATAATTTTATATTATCTGTAATTTGGATGTCCACCACACATTTAATCATTTTCTTTCTTTCTTTTTAAAAAAATTGCAGTCAGTTCGTTCTCTGATCAATGACTTCAGAGAGACTGCCTTTACTTACAAAGCAGCACATGTCTTCTTCACTAACAGTAAGATCACTTTTTAGCATTTGTATACATGTTTATAAAAGTCAGATTTATTTGTACAATTGCAAATAACAGATTCTTTGGGGTTTATTTTCACACCATGTAAAAGGAGGTAGCTACTGTAAGTGACAATGGATGACACCCTTCATTCTTATGAGGGGAAAATAATGGGGAAAATAAAATGGGAGAAACCTCATGTAGAGCATCAGAGGAAACGACTCTCTTTGAGGATGGATATGTGTGCAATAGTCATTAAGAGAATATGGTAGACAATGCAATCCAGTGTCATCAACTGACTGCCATGGAGTCCTTGACAAAAGAAAAGAGCTGTCATACACATGAAAAGTAGACCCAGACACATCACTCAAAGCGACAGAGCGTACAAAGTGAGAATGATGCATAAATGGAGGTGTCACAGTTGGTGAAGAAACATTCTTGATCAACAGACAAAACATAAGGCAGATGAAAACCTCCAAGGAGGCCCATTTCTGAGGATGCAGTACAGGCAGAAGTCTCACTTCTTCCACCATCACCACACTGACCACAAGCAGGACAAACTCTAGTCCTGAAATGAGAGGATAAGAGACAGAGCCCAGCTACAGGACAGACAGATTCACACATTTAGGCAAACTTTGTGTGTTAGATAGTGGGTTAGAAGTATGCAAAAACTTTTGGAGGTGGGGTGGGGGGGACTTTAGACATTAGAGGTAATAAGAAAGATGAATGAAACCACACATGAAGACTTGAGACCCTCCCAGGATGGAGGTATTATGGTTAGGCATCAGTTAAGCCAATCAGCTCAGAGGTAACTCCTAATATAACAATAATGACAATGAGTTTAATGAGAGTAATAATTTTATTAAGTAACAAGATGATTTGAAGGAAACAACAAAATTAGCCTTTCTGGTGTCAGTAGGAAGACTATTTCAAAGAAATGTGGTGAGCAAACACTTTGAAACTTGATGAGTTCTTCTTCCTCAAACTGATCCCTATTTCTTGCTGGGCCATTTATTAGCATCTTTGGGGTGACATAGCTCAGTAGATTGGGTGGTTATATAGTAATCAGAGATTGTTGTTTTGATTCCTGGTCCTGCAGAAAGCATGTCGAGGGCTCCCTGAGACTGAGTTTTTAATGGATGACAAGCATGTCTTCTATTAAACTATGTATGTATGTATGTCCGTATGTATGGATAGATGTGTAATTAACAAGGTATTTGTTATTTGCATGACAGTGTAAACTGTGAATGCTTTGTTTTGCATGTAGGCTGCAGTTTCTTTTTTTGGATATGATGGGCTGATTTTTTTACACTCTTCTGTAGCATGCCCAGATGGTCTCTTTGCTGAAATTGGAAGATCACGAGTTGCCAAGGCCATCAAGACTTTGAAAGAGATCAATGTGGCTTTCCTACCATACGAGTCGCAGGTGCGAACTTTTTGGTGCTTTCCTTGAGGCCGATTGATTCTCTTGAGCAGGGTTTTGCCAAACTGAAGTGATCCTTAATTCATTTTACCTGAATAGGTGTTCTCCCTGGATTATCCCACTTCCTCGCACTCCTTCTACAGTCCCGTTGGAACTGAAGATAAAGGCAAAATGATGGAGGACCTGGCCGAGCAGATCGCCACACTCTGCGACACACTGAAAGAGTACCCTGCAATCCGCTATCGCAGGTATTGGAGCTTGACATTTAAACTTTGTTAGCAGTGTTACCGATTTCCCTCATGTAGTTTAAAGTTGCATGCAAATCTCATCCTCTAGGGGCCCAGAGGAAAATGCAAGGCTGGCTGAAGAAGTGTACCAGCGCCTCACTGCTCATAAAGCCGACAACCCTAGCATGGGAGAGGTTTGGAAACACTTCAGTACTAGTACACCACTCACCAGCCATCTACACTGCTTAACTGCAGTTGTAATATTCTATAAGCCATATTCACTTACTGTTAGACAAGTAATCAGAAGATGATTTATTGTTCTACTAAACTTTTTCAGCTCTCAAGTTTCTCTGAATGTATTGGCCTTTCTATGCTTCCTTGGTTTTATTCAATGCCAATTATTCTTTTGCTCTTTGCTGGATCTTGCACTCTCTCCTTCTCTTTTTTCCTATCTTCCTTAGCTGACATTTCCTTGCACCTGAGACGGGTCTTAAAAGGCATGTATTACCTACCTTATCTTATTTCTCTTTTTGCATCTACTACCCTGAAGTACTCTAAAGGTGTAATTTCCATTGTACAGAAATTACCGTGGGTTTGATGACCTTTATTGTGCAGCAGTTTGAATTAAAACTTCATATAAAACCAGAAAAGAAAAAAATTGTTGGGGATAAGCAGGATTCCCAACATCTGCTTTATTTGAATACCTTGTAGATATCAGTTTGCTGCGATAGCTGCAATGTTGGCTGAGAACTCTAAGTGTTAACCAAGTCTTTTAGGGGTGGGTCATCACAGGCCTTCAAATAACGGTAACAACACTGCTACCCCTGCTGCTGTGTTTTGACTGTAGACATGAGACTTCATTGGGAAACTCTTAAGAAATCGATGATTTTTAAAAAAGTGTTTTTGATGGAAGGATCTTTACTTTCTTTTCATTTGTTTCTGTCACTACCATTCATCAACCTCCGATATTGATAAAGCATATTACACATAGCTCCTTGAGGCATGGTCTCCGCTTCCTCTATATTTCTCTTGACAGCTCTTGTGTTATATTTCTAGTGGTGGTTTTGGTGCTACTTTTGAAGGGCCATCTTTCTATGTTCTTGCATCTTTTCTGAAAAGGCTCAAAATGGCCGTAGTTGGAACTGACCTGCACCATATATTTGTAGTTGAACTATGATAAGGATCTACTTTGTGTGAAACCTGTTGCCTGTACACTCACTAGGAATGGTGAACTAAAGCATGTGAAATTTGAGATAAAGTATGAGTTTGCTTTGAGAACTTTAAAACTTGACAGATGTACAAAACAAAATTAAAACGGAAGACAATATAGTATTTTATGCATCCATTTAGGTCAGATCAGTGTCTTACTCTAATTACACAAATGTTATCCATTCTAAATTTTGCCTACTCAC
>OMLC01038750.1:0-22111 GCA_900302585.1 Regalecus glesne
AGTGTTCATACAGTTCACACACAAAAGTTAAAACTTGAGTTATCCATTTGACACTGATGGAATTGACGGCACATGGACATTTAACAAAATGAAATTTTCCTGGTGACCGTCCAGCAGCTGCCATTGAAGCTTAGCAGGAGAATGTATGGTGAATATTGCAACAAGGGCAGAAGTGACATGAGCAGCCTCACATAGACTAGTGTATGTGTTTGTCGGTGTCTGTGCATGTGAGTGAGAGAGAGGGAAGGAGAGACAGAAAGTGATAAACCAATTTAAACAAGTGTGAAGTACATCTGAGCTGCAGAAATAGTTATAAGAGCATTTCTGGGCATAGAAAGTAACCTGTCAATGTTGATGCCAAAACGCAAATGAGACCTACAGTGCATGAGTAGGATCAAATGATCCCCCGCTTGTTCAAGTTGAAATTAAATACATTATCTGTGTTTAAGACTTCTATGGCGAGCGGGTATCACGTTGAAATTGCTTGTAACTCTATACCCTCTGTGAAAGGATGATGTGACTGCTGGCTGACCTTATCACCACCATTGATGGTGTGGATCACTATGCACTTTTTGCCTGTTAAAATGTGTGTCTTGTGTGTGTTTGTCTGCAGGCAGCTGAGGTTATAGCTGCTGAGCTGAAATGTGACGCATACACTGCTCATGAATGGTTCATTATGGTTCCTGAACCAAGAGGAAATCGGTAGAGGAAAGACAGTCGGTTCTGGTTCAATGGAAGGCCAAGCGAATGCTCCTATAAAAAAAAGAAGTCCCTATTACTATGTGAGGGCAAGTATTGCATCTCAATAATTTTCCACTTACAATACCATGTGTAAAATGTTGACAACTTTGCTTCTGTTAAGCTTTTTTGACCAATTTTACCAATCTGAGGCCAGGATATATATTGATTATGTATTCCAGTACCAGTCCTATGGGGAACTTTTAGAAGTTCAATAACATTTCAAGTGATTGGATTTTCTTTACGGGTGGCATAGATCAGGAGGTCGGGCAGTCGTTTACTAATCGGAGGTTGGTGGCTCAATCTCCGGCCTCTGCAGGAAGCAAGAGCTCAAGGAAACTTTGACATGACACTGAACTGCATGACACTGAACCTCTACCTGCTCCTTGCAGCTGGTCCTTGCTACTATACAATAGGATGGGTTAAATGCAGGGAACACATTTGAAAAGTAATGCTATCTCAGAAAATATGGGATAAAAAAACCTTCTGAAGGATGGAGTTTCTTCTAAGATTTAAGGCAGAAAAGTTGACATGGCAATAAAGATATAATAAAAAATAAAACTTTTCTTGAATAAAATCGAGGACATCCCTGCACACGTGAAGATCGATGAATTACTTAAAATTGCTCTAGGTATTCTTAATGTTTTGGATATCAATTGTATCATCTCAATTATCGCTTTCAGTATGTAGCTCCCATGTGCCTGTGCCTGTGTGGGTTTCTTCTGGGAGCTCTAGCTTCCTTCCACCATCTAATAAGACATGCAGAAACTGCAGATACAAATTAGCTTGAAGCTATAATTTGATGTGGCGCATCAAATGGTGAAACTTTACAAAGCTGCACATGTCATGTCATGTCATCGTAAACTGCTTATTTGATATCCGTGCCGTGGATCTACTGATGCCTATCCCAGCACTCACAGGAAAAAGGCAGAGAAACACCCTGGACAGGTTGCCTGCCCATCCCAGGGCAGACGTTGGGGATTAAGACAGGATCCCCTTCCGGACACCCTGTAGTGGCTTCATACCCACATCCTCTAGCTCACGAACCACGTGTTCTACCCTTGAGCTTGCGCGGTCTTAAAAAAAACCTCCAGTTTCCTCCCACCATTAAAAAGACATGCATGTTAGAGTTAATACTCATGCCTGTGTCACTGAGCACGGCAATAGGATAAAGAACTGGAGCTGGTCCCTGGGCAATGCAGCTGCTCACTACTCCAATACCATAGGATGTGTTAGATGGAGAGAACAAATTTCATTATAACCTACAATGACAGAAGAAAGTGGCGTTCTCCTTTCTATTAGCCGTAGAATCTGTGTTTAATTTGATGGACTCTCAGGTTTAGGTCTGTATATAAAAGTAAAACATCATTACTGTGAACTGTATCATCTCAAATTCTCTGATAACCATCCTCATCCACTTGTTTTCATACAAAACCGTGCACAATACCCACGTAAAGGACACCTCCAGCTGTTCTCCACAACTATCCAACCTCCACCATTAACTCCATCAATACACAGTCTAGCAATATCCATTTCATTTTCTTGGACAGAAAGATGTGTGCACATGCTAACATTTTGACCTTACAATGCAAATGACACACATGCTGCGACTTTGATTCCTTTTGACTTGTGCTAAAGCTTTGCGAGTGCTTTCGTTTACCTTCCCTGCCATAAGCCACAACCCGCAGGGCCCTGGGGATTTGAGTTTCACCGTTTTTATTTAAATTACCCTCCACCAGCGGCAGGGGTGGCCTCACGCCCATGCTCGCTCAAGCGTCCCATGCCCCACGTTGGAGTACTCCCTCCACAACGTGGGCACGCAACTCTAATTGGTACTGGCTGCATGTCATAGATACCCTGTCGTCGACAGCATAGGAAAGTAACATACGAGAGACTGATGAGGAGGAGGCAGGGGAGGCAGAGCAGAGGGAGGGGAAGGTTTAGGAGCAATATGAAAAGTCTTCAGGGGAATATTATGAT
Source organism: Regalecus glesne (assembly GCA_900302585.1). Taxonomy (NCBI): domain Eukaryota; kingdom Metazoa; phylum Chordata; class Actinopteri; order Lampriformes; family Regalecidae; genus Regalecus; species Regalecus glesne. The sequence continues at coordinate 2,719 of OMLC01038750.1, forward strand.
CCTCTCTTTCGTGAAGCTGGTGAAGTCACTGTTCATCTAATACCCAAGAGAAGATAGAGGCGTCAGACACGAGCAAATGCATATCGGATGTTGAAATAAAAACAAGGGGACTGGGCAGAAACCATTGATTTAAGTCAATTCTGCTGGAATATGAAACACTTAAAAGGACCATTATTCGATGTCTAGTGCTGCAATGTGAATCAAATTCAAATGACAATCCTCTATCGAACACCAGATATAGCTCACGCTAGAACACGATAGCCAATTTAGCACTCTGCTGTGCACAGGCTAGACTCAGTACTGAAGACAACACATTTCCCTTTCTTTACTTTAGCACTCCATCTGACCACAAAACAATGGCACAGTATCTTAAATAAGATGAGATTTAATATAACTTGAAAGACCAGCTGGCTCATGCAGTGTGGCCTCCTCACGCCAGATCCCCAGTTAGTGCCAATAGCTTGGGGTCCAACACTCCCCCTGTCCCTGGAAGTTTGGAAGGACAGACGGGTTGGCTTACTAGTGTATAACAGGGTGTGAGTTTGCACACGTCTGGATATCTATATGGCCGACTGTCCTCCTGTCACACAGCTGTCATCCTATAGACCCTTTCTGCCTGGAGAGGATGCCGGCAGGAAGAATGTGTGATACCCTATGATTTTCAGATGCAGAGCACCTCATGTATCTGGTTTCCAATTTAATCACTCACAAACAGAAGGTTAGTGTCATCTTTAGTATACCGTCCACATAGATTCAGGATGTGACCTTTTTTAATTAATATTCAATTCTTTACTGGTGAGACAAATGGTCTCTCTCTCTCTCTCTCTCTCTCTCTCACACACACACACACACACACACACACACTTTGTGGGGGCAGCATAGCTCAGAGAGTTGAGCGGTCATCTAGCAATTGTAAGGTTGCAGGTTTGATACTGGCATCTGCAGAGAACTGTGTCAAAGTGTCCTTGAGCGAGACACTGTGCCCTTAACTGCTCTGCCCTGTGACAGACTGACAACCCATCCAGGGCGTTTTCCCTCCTTTAGCCTAATTATCACCAAGATAGATTCCAGTTCCCCTGCAACCTGACTTCGGATAAGCGGTTGATAATGGATAGGAGGACATATTTTGTACCACTATTCTCCCTCAGCCTCTCCCTCTATTCCATCGTTTGGTACTGTCCACGTGGTTTCATTCAAGGTAGGATTTCACAAAAACATCATTGACAGAGATGCAAGAGATGCAGATATCCATGACCTTCAACCTGCTCAAACAAGTTAAACTTTTGATAAATGCTTTTTCTGATGTGTTGGCTTGCTTTTATGGCTTAATGGTTGCCTATAAACATTATTTGGATGAGATAACTTTAGCTCTTTAAATCCGCTGTATAAATATCTGTTTCATAATGTCATTGTTAAGGGTCCAGTCATTCAGCGTCTGAAGTAATATGGAATAATTTATAGTACTCATTTGAAAACGTACTGTCAACACCAGGTCTCCTTCCAATTTCAATCCTAAGCCCTTGATCCTGTATTGTTCTCTACAGAACAAAGTTACATGGCAGTTGTGGTTCCCATCTATGACTGACTCCATGTACCCTCATCTAAATATACCCATCTGCAATACATTGAATAGTGTTGAAAGCAGGTCCTTGTTAAAACTGTATTGCACTTGTAGGACAGAGGGAGAGATGTGTCCCAGCACAGCATCACAGTTTCCTTGAACACATTCAATAAGCTCAAAATGTTAAAGATGAGCTCTGTGTGAATGCTGAATGCCCTCAGTGTTAACTGGCTCTGCACAGCTCCCAAGTGGAAATGAAAAGTAAGTGTCATCGTCGGGCCGTCAGTTGCAGACCTGCTGGTACCTCGCCGGCTATGTGTTTATTTTCCTGATCCAGCAAACCTTTTTACACAGCTCTTGGGGATGTGCTGTGTCCATCTCCTTACCAAAACAAGCAACTGCTGTCAACAAAATTAAAAGGAATGCTTCTACCTATCTATCTATGGGGCAAGATAGCTCAAGAGGTAGGGCACATGAGAGTCGGGATTGGTCGTTCAACCCCTGGTCCCTGCAGAAATCGTGCCCAAGTGTTCTTGAGAAAGACACCGAACTCCTAACTGCTCCCTGAGCGCTACATAGTAGCTGCAATTACTGCTCCTATACAATAGGATGGCTTGAATGCAGAGAATAAATTCCAGCAGCCTTGGTCACGTGGCAAATATAAACTATTCTATCTTGCTCTATCTCCCACAGAGGAAAATGAATTATTACCTCAACACAGTACTACTGTCACTTCAGACCCCTCCGTGATCTTGTACAATGGCTAGATGCAATAAAACATGGAGAAAATAAACAAATAGGCAAGCCACACATAAGTACAGTACTTCTCAGTGGAAAGGTATTGGCAGGGAGGGCTCAAAGCCTACAAATGAGAGGCCCCTATTTTCCTAACCTCTGTCAATCTTTCCTATTTAAAAATTCACAAACCACAGTACCACGTGCTACTTTGGTGAGCCAATAATTCCTCTTAATGAGGACTATTTGTTCTCAAAATGAACATCCTGCAAAGTGGGACCTTTCTGCTGAGTTGAGTCATAGCAGAGAAGGAGTTTAATATAGACCCCAATCATATTTACTACATAAAAAAACATGTACATAAAAAATAGACTGTAAAACCAGTTTTTGTCGCAACCAGTCAGTGTGCCCTTATAAAAAGGTAGCCAAATTATGAAATGAAGCACACCACTTTGAGTCATAGGAAACTCTAATAAGGCAAATACCATATAATCCCACTCCAATTTACAGCAATCTCCCTTTTTTTTCATTAGTGCTCAGCCATAATGATGCCAACCAAGGTATGATTTACGATGAAGGAGAGTTGAAAATCAGACCACCAAGTCATTCTGTTGCATATGATCTATGGCTCAAAGTGCATGCACTTCTTACCACTGAGCCAAAGGAAAAAAGACTTTAAATTTGGACCAAATTCATTCATTCTTTCATTCATTCATTCATCAGCTTTTACTTTACAAGTCTAAAAACTTTGAACCTGTCTGCTGTAATGAGGTGTGGTTTAGTCTCAGCTACAAACGGAGGGTTTATAATTAATGTGATGAATTCATTGTAAAATGCTTGGAATGGTCATTAGACTGGAAAAGTATTATTTAAGACTCATCCATTTATCATTTACTTGTCTAATATCGTGGCAGCATGGCTCAGGAAGTACAATGGGTTATCCAGTAATCTGAAGGCTGTTGGTTTCATCCCCTGCTCCTCCAGACAGCATGGTGAAATGTCCCTGACCAAGGCTCTGAACTTCTAACTGCGCCTGGTGAGCATGTTGCTGCCTTACATGGCAGGTTGCGCCATCAAAAGTTGAGGTGCAACTCAGTGGCTGACACATAGCTCCACCCCATCTATTGGATTGTTGATTGTTGACAGAAATTATAAAACCGTGGGAAATGGACATAACGAGAGTATGGATTATCCTGTGCGTCCTATTTTCCCGAAACTCTGGCTTCTCTGTGCAGACATGGCATGACCTACCCAAGAAAACATCTGCTATTTCTACAAAGACTTCTACAAAAATAGGGAGGCTAGATCTCAAACTTTCGACACACTATCAAATGTGTGATCCTTTAATAATAAAACAGATGAACTGATGGCCAGAGTGAGTGATTTGAAAAGAAGCAATTTAATATGCATTACAAACATGGCTCAGAGATGAGGCTGAAGTCACGCTTCCCGGATATGCCACAGTGCAAGCTGACCGGGACTAGTACAAGTCAAATAATGTCTTGATGCATGCTCAACAATCCAGGTAAGGATATCCAAGAAAGTTGAATCAGTTCATCTGGACACACTTTTAGCAGCCTCTCTCCAACTAAATGTGTCCAGATGAATTGATTCAACATTCTGGGGCATGTGAGGTAAATTGATTGTATAGTTATACACATGTGTATATTTATACACAACAACTGGGCAACTCAATTGTGCATTCATAAAAAGTATGCCACTCAGACCATCTCATCTGCAGAGGGAATTCCATCAGATCATCATCATTCTGATGTATATACAGGGCCCAAAATATGAGGAAGCACCAAGTTGAATAACTGAGAGCTTTAAACTAAAAACTATTGATTTATCATTGTACATGCATACAACAAAATGTGTTCTCTGCCTTTAACCTATACTATTGTATGGGAGGAGTGAGCAACAGCAGCATCCAGGAACCATCTCCAGCTCTTTCTCCTATATCTTTGGTCAGGGGTACAGACAGGAGTATTAACCCCGACATGCATGTCTTTTGAATGGTGGGAGGACACTGAAGCACCCAGAGGAAACCCATGCAGACCCAAGGAGAACATGCAAACTCCACACACAAAGGACCTCCATGCAGTCTCGTGGTCTGTGGATCAGCATATCTTCATACTTAGGTACTTAAATTCCTGTGATCTTTTCAGTAACCTGCAAACTCTATAACCATTCATAGACTGTTCCAAACGTTATCCTCTGACTCTAGATCAATGTTTTGGCAATGTGCACAATGCATTCGAAGTGGTATCCCATCCACCTTTAGATAAGTCAGACCACAATACCATTCACTTCCAGCTGTAATACAATTTTCAAATAGGAGAAGCCTGCTGTTAGAGAAGTAGCACAATGATCAGAGGCCTGTAAGGAGAGACTAAGAAACTGCTTGGAGGAGACCAACTGGGACTTTTACTTTGATAAATCTGCAAATGCAAATGAACTGACAGAAACAATAATTTCCTCTGCTATTTTCCGTGGAAATAATGCCATGACTACAAAAATTATTAAGGTATATGCCAATAACAAGGTATATGGGTCTCACATGAAATGAACAAATGTCTCGGAGAGAAAAAGGGCTGCTTTTATTCAGTGTGACATGGCACTATTTAAAGAAAAAAAGGCTGAACTGAGGGGGATTATTAAAAAAATCTAGAAAACAGTACCGACACAACGTGGAAATACAGTTTATTACTGTCTTGTTGCATGTTCAATGATGGACACATTGTTTATTGGGAGAAACATTTAATCACTCATCTGAATGAGTCTCAACTGACTGGATGTATCCCCACCCTTAAAACAGCCCAGGTGCATGATGACAGAAACCAACGACTGGTTGAGAAGTAAGGAGGAACAATGGTTTGAATAATGAGGAGACTAATTGTGACATGTAAAAAATACCTCTTATCCACAGCTGCTCTCAACTGTCTCAAGAACTGTGAGGGAGTGGTCTGGTTCTCATTCATATTTATGAACTGACCTTTGGATGACAAGTACAAGTGAGGGTTGGCAGTGTTTTGTCTTGATGATTTCATCTGATTGGCTGTATGTGTCTACGAATGTGTCTAATGAACTCTTGGGTATCAAAACTAGATGGGCTGAGAGAAACCAAACTGGAGAGCGTTCTTGAAAAATAGAGAGGAGAAACAGAGGAGAGAGTGCAAACCATGTGACGACTGATTGTAAGTGATGCCAGAATGGATTAGTGTTTCAATATTGGCCTGATTTAAAGTCTATAAAGTCAAACTCTCCAATGCATGATTCAAATGCATATTTGTCACGTTAGTAAATTAGTACACTGTCACATGTAGGGAGTGTCCCCATTGGTTATGATGATGAGAATAAAACAGAAATCTTGTGGAAAGCTCTGTTTGTCAGCCTGGAGACAGGCATTTTTGAGAACTGCCAAGAGGGATGGCACGAGGCTCGTCCCCCCTCGTGTGGTGCTTATACGGTAACTGAGGGAATGACATCAGCAGAGTACCAAGGCCCCAAATGCTGTGAGCTAGATGGATGGGATATACCACGAACCACGGCGTCAGCTGGTTTCATGCTCTGAGAGACTTCAAACGTGGGGCACAAGCCACCATGCTCACATAATCCAAACATTCAAAAAGCTTAATGTAATATGAGGGAAAGCATTAGTGTAATTATATTAACCATGGACGTTTGATCCGAAAAAAGATCGTTAGACGCCGAACTCGATGCCAGTGAGACAAGTGTTTAAATCATAAGTGACACAAGTGGGCTGGTAGTAGTAGTGGCGGTGCTGGACGAGTGGGGGTGCATTCAGACACTTAGCACGCTAGCAGCTGGTTTGTTTGCAGAAGTCTTTTTCTGTGACTGCCAACCAATGAGAAGTCTTACAAGGAATCACAACGCCATAAGCAAAGCAACTGGATGAAAGTCTTCAGGCTTTTCTGACATTCATGGAAAAGGAAAATAGCTCTTTGTTTTGAAAGCGTTTGAGTGTGTGTGTGGGGGGTGCATCGTGTTTCCTTTTCACATGTCAGTCAAACTGACCAGGTCAAAGGACAGAGGACGAAGAGTGGAGCACTGTTCCTACCCTGGAGGATTCTTAATCCTGACCTGTAGTTTCAGGTGGTCGGAGCCTGAGGCCCATGGTGGAAGTGGTGGTGAAGAGAGTCTTCATCCCTACACATTGTTGTCATTATAGGTTTGATTCTTGCAGATTTGAGCAAAGACAACATAAATTCCAAGACACAATCTCCTGACAAACTCCCCGACTACAACCTGGCATTGGCTGCACTTGTGTAAACACTGCTCGCCCTGTCTCTAATACTGATACTCACACACTCTAAAGTTATGACTTCACATCATGGGAACCAGTCACGACTAAGCCAAAGCAACACAATCTGATAAAGAAATAGAATTGTTTTACTTGCCACACGACCAAGGCAGGTGGGATTTTTGCTTTCCATTTCACCAGTCCTACAGTATCTGTATGTTTGTTTTGAACTTTCTCACTACTTGCTATTTCCGTCTTCTTTTGAATATGTCTTTTTTTGGGGGGGGTGCGTGTATCTTGGAGACATGACTTGTCAATATTTTAAAAAAAGGGTAGGGTACATTAACTAACCACCAATAAGCATTTACCAAGTGTGAACATCCTTAGGACCATGGTAGCTCAGTGGTAAAGCATGTGTCTCCAAGTCAGGCTCGTGGGTTGAGCCCACTGTGGGATGTCAGGAAAGAGCATCTGGCCTTAATCCCCCATGCTCAGTAAATGTGAGGCATGCATAGGAAAGCGCTTTCAAATGGTCACTAGATGAGAAAAGTACTACATAGAAATGAGTCCATTTACCATTTAATGTGTCTACTAATCATTTAATGATGGTGTTAACTGCATTAATTGATGTACCCTTATTGTAAAAGTTTTACACTGAGAAGTGAGAGAGGTTTGTTTTACATGGTGTGATTCGTCCCTGCATTGTGGAAGGGGGGGTAGACTTAGATGTAGCCTGATGCCTCATGGTGGGTTTAAACCTGCTACCCCTGTCCATGCACTCTACTACTGAGCTACCATGGTCCTCAAAAGAATGTATGACCCCAAAAATTGAAACACTTAAATGGGCTTCAGTGTTAAATAGCCTTGGAAGGAAGCGATCAGGAACCCCTTCATTTGGCTCCAGGCCCACTTTGCCACCACATGAGGGGTCTTATACAGGACAAGAGTTGACACAGAGTTTCACAAGCTACAACACATTTTCAGATATATTAATTCATGTCAGACAATTATCTTCCCTTATAGCTTGTGTAATGAGAGAGATTATAGCAGATCAAGCCTCTGCATCAAAGCAGCTACACCATAAATCATAGAGACAAGCAAGATTCAATTAGCCCTGCTCGCTTAACCTTAGCAGCACGTAAATTGCACACCAGTCCAAAAGCCCTGAGCTCTGTATGAGAGGTATTTAGAGAAGAGATTTGAAGAGGTGGACTTTACCAGTAAATGGAAAGCATGTTAATAACCATGGTGAAGTGAAAGAAGTCAAAATCATTATTAGATAAACAGTGAGCAAGAACGGCAGTGCTGCAGAGGATCTTTTGGTTAAATGGCTTATGAGGGGGACCTGGATGCTATTTACAGGCCACCCATTTGTTGCACAGCAAGCCAAACTGGAAATCCTTCAGCATACAATGCAGCTATTGAGTTCCTGGACGATGCGGTGATAAAATCTATTCTTGTTTAGAGCTTGTGTGTGTGTGTGTGTGTGTGTGTGTGTGTGTGTGTGTGTGTGTCTACAGGGATCCAAGAACACATTCTGCATCAGATTACATGGTATGATGGGCCACCACACAAACAGAACATTTTTCTACTTTGATTTTTTTTTCGGGGAGGTTCAATTATTACACATTCATTGTGCTTCTTTGTTATTTTCTTCCAAGGAAAAAAGGCTTCCACATCCAGGGAGAATCGAACACGTACAAAGCTGTCACCTTTCACAAAGTCCCTATTTAATCAAAATTATAAAGCCTTGGGCTGCTTCGTTAAAAGACAGATCTAGGCCAGAGATGATGGCATCAGGAAACTTTCTACTTGAAAAAGAAACTTTTGGGTGGAGATCAGATTTGGTTTTCTGACCAAAAAAGTTAGAAATAACTGGCATCTCTTTAGTGTTTTACTCTTCCAATTTCCACAGACTAATGAAAATACCATTGGACAGTAGCACATGTATGTTTCCCCATCTATTACTTGGGAGACCACACATGTCATGCGGGCACATTTCATTCACAGGCGAAGCCCATTTGTTTAGAGCCTGGATTTGAGAGGAGCATTTCAAGAGCTTATCTGATTAAAAAAAGAACACACACTGATGATTTTTGATGTTCGCCCTTCCAGAGCGTTCAAGTACAGGCATGTGACCCTACACTGACTGACTGACTGATCATGTCAAATGAATATTTAGAGAAACAGGGATATTTGGGGTATGGCTTGAACAATATCAATTCTTACCTCCTTTAAGTACAAGTAATCACTTAGGGAGAGTGAGAGGCAAAAGTTTCCAAGGCTGAGTTGAGAAAAAAAACTTCTAACCAACATTGGACACTTTTACGGGAAAGTAGTGGGTTTTATTTCTGCAAACAGGGCACTGATTGTAAGTCTGCCGCAGTCGATTACTCATTCAAGTGGCTGCATACTGTTCACATTACAATTGCCATGTTCCGCCATTCATTGCTGCTTATGTTCCATGAGAACTTGTCACTACCCTGCATTTGGGAGGATGCAGATGAAAGGCGAGGCATCTTGTAGTTGTATTCTTAAAAATGAGTTTAAGTGGTTCAAAGGCTGCACATAAAGATGCTCTGGTCCAAACTCTAAAATGAGCCATCTTTGACAAACATCTGTCAACTATCTGAAAGGAAGAAGTGGACACTGCATCTAGAGGGTCACATTTTTAACATGCCTCTTATTCATAACACTTGCACAGCAACTGCATCTTCCTTTTAGGTGCCCATGACTCCCTGATGTTAACTTTCCCTTTTGCTAGGAGGACGTATTAACCTTATTCTAATCAACCTGGTATCTAACAACGTAGCATGTAAACAATGTGGGGCCACAGTAGTTCAGGGTTAGAACAGGTGCTTTGGGAACTAATGAGCCAGAGGCTGCGGGTTCTAACCCCCCGCGGGGCATCCGGAAGAGTATCTGGCCTTAATCCCCCGCACCTACCCTGGGATGGACAGGTGACCTGTCCAGGATACTTCTTCACCCTCCGCTCAATGAGTGCTGGAACGGGCACCAGCAGATCCACAACCCAACTTCAAATAAGTGATCGATGATACGACATTAAACAATATGTCTCAAACACATCAACAGAGCGTGTCCCTGAGAGCCCATCCATCAACAGGAATGGTAGCTTTGGCCCTTGCATAGATAATAAGTATTTCTGGGACCCCACATCACGAGACAGCAGCTTTCCCACCTACATGAAATGAGTGGGTAGTTGTGACTGTGTTGGTCACACTGAAATGTTCTGCAGTTTTATCTGCTGCAGCCAAAGGAGTCACAGCTCCTGAATAAACTTGGGACACTGCGTTCAGCATTAACTTTAAACCATGAGAACAACTCCATAATGTGTTTGATAATAAAACGGAGATGAAAATGGTAATCATGCCTCTCTTTGCTTCCTATTTGCACCACAGCCCCAAAGTCGAGGCTCCCGGGACACCCTTTAGTGGGATCAGTACAAGGAAGGGGCCTTAAATGTTGAGATTCATGTGTACTGATAATGTCCACATGACAAAACTGCCCTTACAACGGTCAATTTTGGATTGAATGGGCCCTTGCAGAAGGATCTCTGACCAGAAACAAAAGGTGACCCTTAGTGAGCCATGACCAGGTTTACTTTAGTTTGACAATGTGTCCATGTGTGTGCGTAGCAGCCTGGATATGGTCAAACCTGGTAGCCATGCTCCTTATTTCTCAGAGTGTCCATTATTTAGTAAACCAAACACTAAAAAATGTCCCTTTTGATTGTTATATTGAGTGCTATGGAATTTCCTAAATGAGTGAAGTAAGGATAGAAGGGGGGAAAAATGTAATCTGATTCAATATAATAGCCACATAATGGTGAGAGGCCTGCAAAGAGCTTTCATTCCTGACTAGGGACTCCGTTCCTTTAGGTTCTAATGGATAACACAGCTGGATCACGGACTCTTTATGGCCCCGAGGTAGATACTGAGATCGGGCTTGTTTAATATCAAGTTAGGCTGTCAGGTAAGACGGAATTGGTTGGAGAAAAAAAGTAGCTCCACCCTCTGAGCTTTAAAATGCACTTCTTCTGCATCCTTTCTCTGCAATGGGTCCCATAAAGCTGTGCTAATGCACATAGTGGAGGTAGTCTACAGTGTTATTGTGCAATCGTTGAATCAACTCAGTTGTTACCCTGTCCCATAACAAGACGTAGGACATGAGCTTGACATTGCCAGGAGACATTACGTACGTGAAACGTTACCGCAAAGAGTAAAAAATACAGCCCAGCGTGTAAAGCCCTTCAACCAGTTGTTGTTTTGTGATTGGCGGGATTGGGAGTTGGACTTGGAACACGGGGCTTGCTTAGTTTGCACCAGTGCCAGGCCTATGATGCAAAGGAAAACGAAACATGTTGCAGGGTAGGCAGAGGAGTGTGGGAAATCAGTGTTCAACATGTTTCTCCAACCTCACAACCTGTCTTTGCTCAGTGCTCACCCTGTGACAGACAAAGACATAGGTGATAGAGCTAGTGCTGAGGGACAAGAGAGGATGTCAGAGGATCTGTATTTCCTCATTGCGGTGTGTGGACACCCCAAGGGATAGTTCCTTTGTTCTTCCTTTAATTCAAAGGCCAGCTCTCATCAGCAGAGCCTTTTTTTAAAGGCACCATACAAGTGATCACTTTTTCTGAAATCTTCATGTCTGACACACAGAGACCCAAAGTTCTGTTGCTGAGAATGTACAGCTCAAAAAAAGGAAGAAAGAGGGGAGGATGGAAGTCACCTTAATTACCCAGCCCTTTATAAGCAGCTAAGGGGAAAAAGGTTTTTGAATCACAAAGCCCTCTGACCATGTATTCAAACAAAGATGTCAGCCGGTTGACATTTCCCATACCCAAGAGGTTTCCTTTCCCCCTAATAACTTCACCCTGCTTGAAAATGCTCTCTTCCTTCCTCTGTCTGGTCAGGTAATGATTCAGCATATGCTGAGTGGATGAACGGAAAGCTCCCAAAGCAGCCCTGATTTTGGAGTGCCTTTTAAGGCTCCTTTAAAGGGCACTTGAGCTGGGGTGGACGACGTCTTGTAAAGCACTGGGGGGAAGTTGGAGAGACAGGTGCTCTCCACATTGCCAGCGGATAAGACTGGGGCCCAGTAGTGAGGTCAGATGCTTGAGACAAGGTCTTGCTCTGTTTTGGCTTTACCACTCTGCCTCTGTGGACTTTTTGCCAAGTGGTGACAGCTACATATAAGCAAATGGGGTTTTCACTTGGTCTCTGAGCTCTTGGTGTTTCTAGACTCTAGACCCCCCTCCCTTTTTTATTTCAGTTTTTGAGAGAGGCGAGCCCAAAACTGTGTCTTCATCATTTGACCCATTTCTAAATTTATTTTTGTGCTGCTTCGTGCTGAAGACCAATCTTTTGCTCACACATGTTCTTTATCTGAAACCCTTTTCATTTCACCGGCACACTGTTTTGTCATTTATTCCTTTTGGAGGCTGCGATTGTTTTTCCCCTTGACAAACAAACTAATCATTGTATAAAAATCTTGGACTATATGGAAAAAAAATCTCAGCTTTTCCGACTTTGGACTCTATCTCCATCCTATCAAAGTTAGATAGCAGTTGCTCAAGCATATCAAAATTTAATGGAATTGCTTGCCAGAGCCACCAAGGTAATTATAGCTGGCACAATGAAATAATGGTGAGTAGTTTTGTGTTCGGCTGTTAAAACTTCAGTCCTTAGGAATTAATTATTCCCCATCATCGTAGCCTCCTTCAGCTACCCTAATCAAAGGTTTGATTACTAATGAAGAAAGTTGATGTAGAACATTTTTCTAATAACTAAGCCGCCGAGAGCTCATAGTGCCTGATCATTGAGAGGCACACTTCAGAGGACCGGGTCCATAAAATGTTCTACCAGTTCAATTTGAGTTTCATTTGAACTATATCATCCGTGAGAGACTCAGAATAGAGCCTCTGCTCCTCTACCTAGAGAGGAATCAGTGGAGGAGGTTCAGCATCTAGTCAGGAGGCCACCTGGTCTCCTCCCTAGTGAGGTGTTCCAGACACGTCCAACTGGGAGGAGGTCACGGGGTAGACTGAGGACCAGGTGGAGGGATTATATCTCCACACTGGTCTGGGACCACCTCAGGATCCCCAAGTCTGAGCTGGTGGATGTGGGCAGGAGATGGGAAGCTTGGGGTCCCCTCCTGGGACTGGTACCTCTGTGACATGTCTTCAGATGAGTGGTTGACAATGGATGGATGGATTGTAGAACGTTCAGCTTCAGTACCAAAACTGACATTCTCTGTTGTATGGGTTTAGCTCACTGTATGAGTTCTACAACCTACATGTCTATAGGACTTTAACCTGTTCTGTGTGAGACAATACTTTGCTTACTTTACGCACCAAATTAAGTGTGAGGAATCAATATCAGTAAATCAATTCTACTGTACATCCTGCATGTCTATGGGCACCAATACCTCAGATGAACTTATTCGCTTTTCCAGAATCAAAGACGTGCAATTGTATCTTACCCAAGGAATTCCGGGTTTGAAAAACTCTGCGACGCAAACCCTGGCAAGGTCAGCAAGTACGTTTGGAATTCAATTCCTGTCAGCGCTAATGCTAAACCCGCCTTGATATTTCCATTCTTTTGGCGAATTGCTTTCTTTCTTCTTCCAGAGACAAACCATTAACTTTTCTAGCCAGGGTGTAATGGCACACCAAGTTATTTATCCACTTCCATGCTACAGCCAGAGTCCAGAACATATGATGGCACTATACTAAGGCTGTACATGACATTTGACAGCAGTGCCTTTAAGGATGAAACTCCATCGAACACCTTCTGTCAAGTGCATCAGAGTCCAGGTGTGTCGTTTGGTAAATTTTCCAAGCGAATGAGCCTCCTGTTGTGTAACATTGAAGTTTAAGGGTTGGAACTCATCTTTAATCAAAAAAACTCATTAGGGCAAAGCCAAATGAGTCTTGAAATTGAATAATTTAACGAGTAATTAGCCGTCATAATGATAGCGATGAGACTGCTGTTGCATGGATGATTAACACATTATCTAATGAGTGAAACTGTTCCTTTAAAAACCACAGAACATCATCAAAATGATAACCAGCCTGTTTATTATGAGTTATACCATATTAATGATCTTCGAGATCAGGTTTACTCTCTTTAAGGCTCGAGCTCGTCACCGTGGAATTTAACGTTAATCAAGAACAGAGCCCCGGGATCCCCTAACTGTAAGGGTCAAGCCTTCAGGTTCTTCTTTCATTTGTATAGTTTAAATTCAGTAGCTTCTGCTCTGTAAAGATCCATCATATAATGAAGTAGAACACAGAAGCCATGATGAAACATAACACATGCATAAGTGACCATTAAAATCACAGGATGCCATCATTAGAATGAGAGGTCTGCTTTACATGGCACTATTAGTCCCCAGGTGGACAAGGACTTAGATGGAGGTGGAGGGATTAAGGCTGGATGCCCTTCCTGACATCCCACGGTGGGTTTGAACCCACTGCCTCTGGCTTGTCAGTTCCTGAGTCACATGCTCTACTGCTAAAGAGAACTAAACGGCGCTACCAAGAATTAGAACAACATCTGTTTGACTGTTTGACTGTCAAATAGTGTGAAGTTTACGACCCAAATGGTCTGTGACAAGGAATGCAATGACTTATGAAGAAGTGAAGAGTGCTAATTGCAGGAAATTAATCCCAATTATGATTATGATTAGAAAAAAATAATGCGATATCACCAATGACATCGCCAATATCACCAGCAAGGGGCAAAGTCAAAGTACTTTATGGTACTGAAGGCAGACAACAGTGGAAGTCTGAGTGAGTTGAATTACAAATCCTAGGAAATATAGAATGGGTAGGCATGAATGCTAATATTACCCTCAATTACTGTGCAATGCACTGTATACTGAGTGCATGTGAATACCTGTATGGGTTGAAAGCATATGTCTTCAATTGCAATATTAGCCAATCAGTGTCATTGTTTTATCGATATTATTGTTGTCCCACGTTTGATTACATGCAGGCCTCAATATTGATTACAGCGCTGAGAACCACCAAAGACGTTCTTTCACATTTGGCGGCAGAGTCCCTGCTTCCTCTCCAAATGACTAATAGAGAAAAATAAGAGGAAATGGGGCTGCCTCATTAGAGTGATGATTGGGAAGTCAGCACGGTATCAAAGAACATAGTTGTCTTTGTTCAAAGTTGTGCACATGCTTCAAATTACATCCCTCTTCATTTCAACAAAATATTTTCTAACTCCACATTTGGGATAGGATACTTTCTCATCGAGACATTTCCCAAAGCAACCGCTCGCCTGGCCTCACAAAAGGAGACATTTGAAATGTGCAGTAATCCCCAAACTAAAGACTGGTATTACTGCTGTTATGTAAACGAAAATCGGGGCAGTAATTGTTTGTTTGTTTACCATATGTGATAGAAAAGCTTAAGGCATCCACAAGTATGCAGCCCACAACAAACAGGAGATGAGGGATTTGAGAGGGGCATACTAAGAAAATCATTACCAACCCATGTCAGCCTCCACTGGATTGGGATGGGTAAACAAGAGGGTTGGGGATGCAGGGCTGGAGAGGTGGTGGTGTGTGTGTGGGGGGGGGTAATTAAACAGCGGATGATGAGGATCTTTTGCCATGGGACAGATGGTGCAAATGTTGGCTGGTCAGGACATAATTGAAGATGTAGTGAGGAAAGGAAGAGTTGAGAGAAACAGAGAAACAGAGGGAAAGGGCACTGAGGCCTGGCTTTTGTGTCAGTAGAGATGTATCTGGGGATGAGAGAGAGATGCAGACAGATACGTGGAGAAATCAAGGCTATGGATCTGCACAGGGGGCTATCAGATGGCAATCTGCAACTGACGAGTTACGTCTCACCAAACGAGTCACTTTTAACTGCTTTGGACTCAAAAGCCAAACTAAACAGGGAGAGCTGATCTCAACATCCCTCTCAACGTCACTTCTTCTTTGAGGACTGAGGCCGATGTGTTCCCCGATAGCACACCACAACTTTCACTTGCACCAACCGATTCCCTAGAAACAGTAACACTATCCTCTGTCAGATTCAGCACATCCCGATTAATCCAAGGCACCTGTTCAGAGAAGTGCCAGTTGAGTGACTTCGACATCAACTATTACCATAATCCAATGCATCCCATAGCATCATATATTGAGGCTTTACCAAAACATTGACATGAGATGCACAAAGTACCCTTCGACATCTGTAAAGAGACATGGCAGGTGTTCCCCAGACTCCAACAATAAACCTCCAGCCTGATAAATGAATGTTAACGACAAACAGAGTAGATTAGATGGTGGTTCACTCCGGGGTTAAGGTTAGCTGGAGTTTAACCCCCTGCGTCTCACACAGACATGGTAGTCATCGTTGACCTGCCGCTGCATGATGCCAAAGGGTACCTCTCGTGTCATATATCAACACTTTGGCAAACACATCAACATATGACACTGGGTTGACAATGGCCTCCATAATCCCTAAAGCCTTAACACCTTTTACATACTAGGGTAAAAAAAATGGAAAGGTGCGATAAATCCCCCATAAGACCCTTTCTGACATGGATAATATTAGGAACAGGAATGTTTGGTCCAACTCAGTACATTGCTCTATTATGTTAATTATCTTGCACAATGAGAGGTCCATTCTAAATATCATTGGTAGTCCCCACACTTCGGGTGTGGACACAGATTTAGATGGAGTAAGGGGGAAAAAGGCTAGATACCCTTCCTGGCGCCCTGTGGTGGGATTGAACCCGCTGCGTCGGGCTTGTGAGTTCCCAAAGCATGACTCTACCACTGAGCTACTGTGGCCTTGATTATTGTGCACATTATGTTCTTGAAATAACATGAAGCAGCTGTAAACAGGACAGACTCGCATTTATTGTTGGGCTTAGCTGCTACTAGCTCCCTGTGTTGTAAAACTTGTTCTGAGCGGACCAATTTTAAGATAAACAGGATCCTAGGGCCTCTGGTGGCAGGTTAAGGCACCTATGTTCAGTACATCTCTGCGTCATGCAGTTGGGTGTTCGAATCCAGGCTGCGCCATTTCCAATCACAGCCGGAGGTCCATAGTTAGTGGGGTATAATTGGCTAAGTCTCACATGGGTATAGGGGTTAGGTTGGATAAAGTATTCTGGGTTCACTAGTGTCCCCCTCTGGGTGGTCCAGGCCTCTTGGTTAAGTGAAGGGAAAGTACTCTGCTTCATTCTCCTCTGACGGCCAAGCACTGTGCTTTCCCCACCAGACCATGATGTGTGGACTAGTGAGGGCTAGTGGTCATGTGACTTGGAGGAGACACATGCTACCACTTCCTCCTTCCTGTTGATGTTCTAGAGGGTGTCAAAGAGACTGACCCAGCAATAGGCAACTCGGGGAATTCGGGTCGGAAAAAAAGTGTATAAAAAAACTAAAATAAGGACCCTGTTAATGCAATCTTTTCCATCACTCCAACAAGTCTATTGAAACACATTTGGAACTGGAAGGAGAGAGGCTAACCTCCCAGAGGTTAATTGTTGTAGAGGTGCAAAAAAGCTTTAATTTGCACACGGCCCAACGTGATAATTATGGCAAAGAAAAATGTTTTTGCAGTGTGGATCACACTGAAGTACACAACCTAATTGTGAGCACCACTTACTCACACATCAGTTCCATACAGCAGCCGGCAGTAGTTAATGGGAGTGAGGACGTATGTTTACTTGGAAAAGTGAGAGGAGAGGATTGAGAAATTATCGGCAGGCTCTACAGGTTTGCTGGAGTGTAGTTCGAATTGCCACAGTACTCGGGCACCCAAGTTTCTTGCCCAGCTCGCGAGGACAGCCAGGGACTGCACAAGCCTCTATTTTTCCATTTGTGGCAGTTTGCAGATCATTAAGGTAATAGACTCAAGAAACTGCATATCATATGTTCAGAAGTGGTAGGAAACAGGGATATATCTGGTTGTCCAAGCTGTAACCAGGACCAAATGAACACTTGTGGAACAGGCAATATTCCACACTTAAGAATGCGATTTCCATGTCCCATGAGGAATCGATGCTTATGATACATCCCATGATAGACACCAAAAAAGAAACATGTGTGCGCTCTAAACTCTTCTTTTTCTCTTTCTTTTTTTACACGACGTACAAAACTTGCTGTCTTCTACAATCACTGTTAATGCCATTTGGACTTGAAATGAGCATTGCCACGTAGCATTAGCATACTTTCAGCACACTTAATGGTCACCCTTTTTAACCTCCGGTCGGTAACATAAGCTCTTACAAACAACGCTACTGCTCAGTGAGCCCAAGTGACCACCTGCACATTCCAGCACAGTGGACTTTGACCTTGAAGCCCTTGTGGGTTGCACTTCTACAATTACCCAATGAGTAGGCTATTGTTAACCTGATTGACATTACCAGCAGGGCGCCAGGTTGGGTATATAACCTCTCAATCCACTGAGTGATGACCCGTCTGACCTCAAGGCAGGCTACAACACTTCTTCCAACACTGACATGGTCTTATCCATTGAGTTCAGGCAAAAGAAAGGAGCCGGATCATGGCCCAGAAAAGAAAAGATGGATTACAATTTGATGTCTGACTGACAGTCTGCCAACTTGTATTGAAATGGCTGGGATTCATTTTGATTTATGAATCTCAGATTGATATTGATATATTGTATTTGGGCTGCGGTAGCTAAATGGTAGAGCGTGCCTTTTGGGAACTGACTAGCCAGAGCCTGCAGGTTCGAACCCACTACAAGGTGTCAGGAAGAGCATCTGGCCTTAATTCCCCATACTCCATCTAAGTCTGTGTCCACCCCTGCAATGTGAAGACTAATCATGAGACGTAAAATGGTCTTCTCATTGATATACTGTATTCAACATTTCCTGCTTTTGTTTGCATGATGCTGTGTGTATGCCACACTGAGATTGTGCAGCATTGTACATTCCGGCTGTACCTACGTGTTTTAGCTGAGTACCAATAAAAATAGTACTGTACACTTTCACAAAGTTTTCTGAAAGGAAAAAAAATGCTGAGCTATGTGAAAAGTAGCTGTGACTAGACAGGCAAGCAAGCTTGTGGAAATGTTTGACGTAAGAGTGAAGTAAGCTTTGACCCTCTTTGCATTAAACTGCTGATGAATACAAAGATATGTCTCGGGCAGAAACAGCGGGCATTAGAAATTTCCAACTTAGGATGGCACTCTCTTACATTCCTGTTTTGTAGGGGAGGTTTGGCTGAGGAAAAGAAACAAGGTAAAGTGAAGTACATTTGAGTTCCCCAATCAGTCCACCATCTTCCAAAAGGAAAAAAGAGGAGGATGGGGAGTCTGAACCTACGTTATTCCCCTGTGTGCTAATTGAACAGGGCTTGCTTCTGATCATACACACATTAAAGAAAAGCAAGCTCGCTGCAAAAAAAAAGAAAAGAGAAAAAAAAGAAAAAAGCAGCACCTAATAAACTGAGGCTACAGAGAGCTGACTGAATCAAGTGAATATGTATTCCCTGCATCTGTGCATCAAAGGATAAATTTGCTTTCTTTTTTAAAACAATGGTGGGTGAAACTGCCAACACATGGCAGCATATATGATACCACAGATTCAAACAAACTCAGGGTAAATACATTCACATGTAAATTGAATATCATTATCTATCAACCCCATATTGGCTTGCACTTCATAAATATGTACGGTAGTGTGTGTGTGTGTGTGTGTGTGTGTGTGTGCGCGCGCTCTGGAGAGGATGCGAGAAAGAGAGGGAATAAGAGAGAGAGCGAGAGAGAGAGAGAGAGACAGAGGGAGAATGAGAAGGAGAGAAGGGAAAGAGAG
>OMLC01038754.1:0-13848 GCA_900302585.1 Regalecus glesne
ATAGTGAGGGGAGAGCGTGAAATTCTAAGGTGTAGCAATGTAAAGTACAGATGTGTGACGTGTACGCAAAAAAAAGACAATCAGTGAGCCCAACGGACAAACAGAGCAATTCCAGAGAACAAAATATAGGGTACCGGGGGGGGTGACATGACTCGGGTAATTTTGGGAGGTCCCTCGGATACTAATTACCTAATTGTTTTGCCTCAAATTTTGCTATGCGCATTTCTATATCGTTTTCTAAGGGAAATTAATGAGGTTGGCTGACATTCTTAATAACTCGTGTGTCTAATGGAGGCGATTCTTTGCTCGTTCACTCAGTAAATGAGGGATGAATCACCATCCAAACATCTTGCAGGAAAACAACCGTGCTCTGTTCTATTTAGCTATCTTGCATTGCTGATGCTTGCTGGGTTATTCGTCCATGAGGCACAAAATCTACTTGTATGGAACATGTACCCATGTGTACAAACTTGCATGGTGGGGGTCATATTGCTGATGACTTACTGAACGTCCTCTCTTTGATGCAAAATGGGAGCTCCATGGCAGAAATGCCATGGAAGAGGTTGCACCTTTAGCAATGCGGAGGCAGACAGACAAAGAGAAGCTGAAAAAGGTCATTAATGTTGGAGGGAGCCATGACAGGGACATGAGCTTGAGGCAGAATGCCATGGAGGAGACGGACAGAGAGGGGGAAAGACAATTCCTGCTTTCCCTGACAGAGAGAGCTAGTGTAGTTGTTGCCATGTTTTCCCTTACCTTCTCTCATCATCCCCACGGTGAGACACTTCATGAAGCGGCAGGCCTGGCAGGACTTGCGTCTCCTCTTGGTGATCTCACACTCATTGGTGGCCGGACAGCTGTACTCAATATTGCCTGTGGCATGTAGACATGTTGGGAGAAAGACAGATATGAAAGTTTCCTTTCAGATCGATAGATCGGCAGGTGGACCGCCGGACAGAGGTGAGAATACTTGGTGCTAGCAAGTAGACATATGCTTGATCTCAGAAAAACAGACTGGCAAGACATTAGGAAAATAACTTCAGACATAATTCTACTGTCAAAAAAACAGAGAGGGGGAAAAAGAAAGGAGGAGATAACTGAAGGTAGACAGAGTGAGATGAGTGCGAACAGAACAGAAGACATCAGAGAGAGAGAGAGAGAGAGAGAGAGAGAGAGAGAGAGAGAGAGAGAGAGAGAGCGCGCGCACCGGGGCTCTAACTGTGCTCATTCTTCCTGAATGATTTTACATTTAACATTTCTGGAAATGTTGAGCAAACGCACACACTGTATAAACACACACACCATCAGGTTAGGCCTCACTGAGAACCTTTGGGAGCAATTACAATTCTCTGGGTGCTTTGATTATCTGATCCCCAGCTGTGTAAACTAGCATGGAAGAGACAGAAGATAAATCTGAAGAGGGACAAGAGCAGAGCTGACAGGAGCAAAGACTGTTGGTGTTTTGTTTTTTTTTTGTTTTTTTTTCATACTGTACGATTTCCCCGTCAAGACTATAAAGATGCTTTTTAATATGTGGGTATAATCTAAAAACTATCCATTGCTATATATGTAAAATGTCAATTGACTTCTCTTTTTCCCTTTGTTTCCAGAATGTTGCCTGCTCCACTTATGACCTACCAGTATCAGAGGAGCTTCATCAAAGCTGCCAGTAAGTGTCCACCATTAATGGCTCATTTCAAACTCCTTCAGACATGTGCTATAAAGGATGCTACGTAGTTCAGTGAAGTGTGTGCGTATGTCTTGGGGGGGTTATACAACTTTCTGAGCTTGAGCCTTCATTTCCCCATGATTGCTAGCTCAGTGAAAGCTTTTGACACTCGCAGTATTTCTGAGTCCACTTTACATTCAAAAGAAGCAAAGCTGTAGTACACAATATAACTCTACTGTACACCCTGTTATACCACAAAATTGCACTTTTATTTTATTTTCATTTATTCACATAAAAGGGACTATGTGCACCAGCTTATTCGCATCTAAGGTCTCTTGGCAGGTGTGCACATTCAGTTATGGGACTACTCACACTTTCTATTCAGTAGGCCAGCTAGAAGACTACTAAAGGGTATTATTCATGTTTCACTCATTCCAGTTGTGAGTCAATTATAAAAAAATCTAGATCCTTATAAGAATAAATGAACGGTTTGTACCCACTCAAAAGGAGATTTTGGGTGCCCAGCAGGGTCAGAATCAGCTAGCTGCCATGGCAGCTGCTAAACCACAGTGCCAAGCCAGAGTTGGTTGATAATAAAAATGGTGATCTCTCCAAGGACAAGCTGGTCACGGAGTTGTCTAAACAGTGCCCTAGTCTCAAGGAAGATACGTCAACTTTAGTTCTGAGTTCTATCACACCTCTGCAGGCATCAGTGGATGCACTCCACAAGACGGTTGCGGCCCTAATCAGATAGACCACTTTAACAGCCTGGGGTGGCCGTCTATAATGGTTTTCAATGAGAGTGAAGGTTTTTGCCTGCTGCTTATGTTGCTGACCACCTTGTGTTTTTCCACTCCATGGGTGATTTTGGAGGAGTGTCCTTGCACACCTCCAGTTGAAAAAACTTCATCAGAGTGGAAAAGCACCAAATGTCATTTTATTCTCATTGTCCAATCAGACGATTTGAGAGGGGGGGCTTTTGTGGTGGTGATGTCATCAAGTGCAGGCAACATGGAGGACAAATTAGTGGTGGCTATTGCCCCATACCTGGAGCTATATCACTTCATCAACCGTAATCACCACGATCTGAATGCATTAGAATGAAAAGTCAGCTACTTTTTACTAGCCATTAAGTACCAATCTGCGAAATTACTTCATAGCACAATCGGCTAAGGATTTGATTTGACAGTTGTCTGATGAAAAATAAAGATGCAGTGTTGAAGCAGAGCTTCCTTAAAAAAAAAAAAAAAACAAGACCGTGCAGCGTGCCTGCGCCATGCATATCACAACCTGTAAGAAGTGCTCTGTCTGATCAGGGCCCAACTCATTCCAGAGATGCCTCACCAGAGTTGAAAGCGCTGTGGGAGAAAACGTTTAAAAACTTGCCAAGGCAGAGACAGTCATTTGTAAACTGGAAAGAAGAACTGGAGTTAGTCCCCGGGCACTGCAGCTGCCTACTGTAAGCGTGGCTGAATACTGAGATGACATCTAGTGCTTTATCAGTGCCACCGTCCACAGGGTCAATGGTTGTGTCAGGAAGGGTTCCAAAATGAAAATTTGTGAAATCACTATTCGGATTGACAAGACTGTACCGGACCGGTCCAGCCATGGGATAACAACGGCCACCGGTGCTGCGGTGCCATCACAGGGTACTGATGGAAACTATAAAATCTCTTGTGACAACCCCTGAAAAACAGAAAAAAACTGAACAAAGAGAAGAAGAAATGCAGGAGACAGTTTTCATTGTAACCGGGAATGGCAAAATAAAGTGGCCTTCTTTCTGAAATATAATAACTTGAATACATTGCAAACAGAGAAATCCATTAAAATGTCAAGACAAAGACATTCTAAGACTGCAGATAAGCTAGAAAAGTGCTTGTCTAGCAGTTAAGAAAGGAAGAGTACAGTTAATGGAAATGAAGGAACTACAGGCAAAAACTCCAATAACCCCACTGAAAGTGATGATGCGTTAAATAAATATTACAGTGACTTCAATGCTGCCACATGTCAGCAATAGGTTCTTTTCTTCCCTTACTTATTCTTCCATGTTTATTTGATGAAGACAAAGGATTCATAAATAAACCATTTTCAATAACTGAATTAACTGAAGCATTCCAACTGGTACCGTCAAATAAGGGAGGATGTGCCCCCCCCCCGAGTTTTATAAGGAATTTCAGGGTCTCCCAAGGCTGTTCTTGAGATTGAGACTCTTTTTTTGTCACTGTAGGCAAACGATGAAATAATGTCTGGCAACTCGGAAGCTGGCAAAAACAGAACAATGAGATAAAAAATAAGCTCAATGACTGAGACAGGAATTATAAGGTAAATAAACAGGATAAATTACAAGGTAGGGTCCCCTATCTACGTCAAATAAGGCACATGGATGAGGAAAGTAAACGGTGACAGTGCAGACAGTGCAGTATTAAAAAGGTGTTGTCTTCCATCTGCATATGATGCATAAAATGTACTTTCGCATGGCAAAACCCTCAGTCCCCAACACCCATGGGAGGTCATGGGGGTCAATGGAGACTGCAGCTCTAAGGACGAAGCTGTTCTTCAGTCTGCTAGTTGGGTCTCCAATGGCCCTGCAGCTCTTCCCCAGTAGCAAGGGGACAGACAAGACTGAGACCAGGGTTTTGTCCCTCCTGATGATGCTGGCCTTGTTATGTAGGCAGCTAGCATACACTGTATATCCAGGTATGGGAGTGCAGCTCTCACAACCTTCTGGGCCATTTTTGTAACCAGGTCCAAGTCTTCTCTGAGCCCTAAAAGTGGAATTCTATTACTACTAGATATGGTTTAATCCGACCTGTTGTGAGATGTGAAATCCTAGTTTGCACTGTTACCCAACATTTTCCAGTCCTATCTACCATCATGTAATCTGACCTAGTCTGTCTTAGTCTGATCCAGTCTCATTAAATTCAGTCACATCTCATCGGTTACTGTCTGGTTTGGCCAGGTCTGATCTGATCTCGTCATATCACGTTTTGAATGGTTCGCTCTTTATTAGACCTGAGCTGGTTTAAACCAGTTTTATCCGCCATGGTCCAGTCTCCTCCCACCGAGGTCCATTCTCCTCCAACATATTTATTTCTCACAAGTTGTTCCCCACTCCACCCCATCTTTTATTCTGTACATTTATTTTGTATTATTCTGTTGTCAGGTCCAGTCTGGCCTTTTGGCTTACATTACAGCATATGTCAGTGGCCTGTTTTGTGTCTGTGGTGGTAGCTAAGGCCTCTGAAAGCCGATCTGACAGAGGAAAGGAACTCCAGGAAATGACAATGTCTCCCTGGCAACTCTACCAGGAAATAGCTAGACAGCAGTCCAGCTGGATGTGTGTGTGTGTGTTTGTGTGTGCGCACGTGTGTGTGCACGTGTGTATGCACGTGTGTGTGCGTGCAGGCCCACAGAGTGAATTGAAGCAAGATACTCGCAGTGCGAGAGAAAGCGAAAGCTTCTCTTTTGGGCCCTTATGCTAAGGAAAGTGTGTACACAGCATATATAAGAATGCATGTATGTATCAGAGGTAGAGACCCTGTGGAGAGGGGGACCAATTTGTATAGTTCCCACCAAATGATGAATGCTTCCCTGTGCATGTGGGCGTGAGCGTGTTTGTGTCGTCTGTGTCTATAACTGTGTGCCCGTGGAGTCTGTGTCCATGCAAATCTCCAGGATTAGGATATGCTGTCTGTATTTATAGTGTTTTGTCTGTGTACGTCTGTAAGAGTTTGTGTGCATGTCTGTGTTTATTTTTATTGATGCTTGCCCAGTCTGCAAATATTTGTGTGTGTGTGTGTGGGTGTGGGTGTGTGTGTGTGTGCACTATGGCATTAGCTCTCAAGTAACAACTGTTTTAAAGCAAATATCTGTTCATATAATCCACATAAAAACCTTTGTATGAAGTTTTGGTGGAGTCACTAATCTTTTTTTAATATATATTTTGATTCACTCCTTGGTTAAATCAAATTTTGAGAGCACTGTAGACCTTTTGTGCACAAATATGTACAATGGTCCCTGTGGTAAACCATGTCCTTTAAAGAGGCAACAGACCATAGGCCTAGATCATTAGTTCTCCTTAAGATATGTTTTATTACTGGAAGTCAAAAAATATTTTAACACCATATGGGATTAAACTATAATAGCTGTACATATGAACGGCACAGTCACATCATTTTTTAAATGAAAGTGTGTGTGTGTGGGGGGGATTTTTTTTTCTTTTTGTCTGCTATAAAAAAAATCATCCTCGGCTCAATTTTCAAATATGAATGAAATTCAAATAAGAATAAAAAGGTTAAATCAAACGTATCTAATACAGACAGATTTGGCCCCTCATAACTGGAGCTTCATTAATGGTTGATGATATTATGTTGATGTAATTAGTGCTCTTGTGGAGAGACCCTCAGCGGTAGGGTTGTGTAACCCGCATGTGTGTTGGTTCTGACTGCGGCACTTTTGTTTACTGACATGTCCTGATTCATAGAATGGAGCTGCGTTTTGACTTACAGAGACTATGAAAGGCTTGTTTTTCTTTTCAGATGTTTGTTTTAGAGGTATGTCTTAGGGGGCCAGGGTAGTTCAGTGGTAGAGTGTGCCCTTTGGGAACTGACAAGCCAGGGGCAGCGGGTTTGAACCTGCCGCAGGGTGTCAGGAAGGGCATCCAGCCTTACTCCCCTAAGCTCCATCTCAGTCCATGTCCACCCCCACAACGTGGGTACTAATCGTGACAGGTAAAACAGACCTCTCTATTTTAGAGGCATGTCCTCCTATTGAGGCAGTGCCTGATCAGTCGTTCAGACACCTCGTAATATTTTTTATTTTATGTCTGTCTGTCTGTCTGTTATTCGTCTAACAACAAAGTGGACAGCTTGTACATACTAAGTTAATAGTGTTGGCTATTTGTATTTAGAAAGTAGACGTTTCTCTGTGTCTAGAGCTGCTGAACAGTTCACATTGTTATTTAAGGTCGCCATTTAGGTTTGCAAATGAACCTATATATATATATATATATATATATATATATATATATATATATATATTTATATACACATATATACATATACACATATACACACACACACACACACACACATATAAGGGGAGGTGAAGAGTGGCATATGATTAACAGTCAGGGATGATCAGACTTACCTCTTCTGGTTCAATGAGTTTGAACTCCATGCCACGGCCAGTCCACGCAATGAAGTGGGCGTTGCCTGGGTCGTCCAGCAGGGCCACCAAGAACTGCCAAAGCTGCAGAGAGCCACGGCGCTGGTAGGGCGTGCCCTCACGAAACACACCACCCCCCTCTTGCTTCACCTCACCTGGAAAAGATGAGGAGCAAAGTGACAATGCAGTGTTAAGTAGGTTTTTTGATGAGTATCATTCATTGGAACGAGTTGTCTCTTTTTGAGTGTTCGCTTGCAAACAATTGCTAGAGATTTATGTTCTTTCAACAACATGATTCAAACGCCTTCAGGAAGTTCACCGTCACCGCCTTTGCATAAACATCCACGTTGGATCCCCGAGTGTTACGCTTGGATAATGTACTTCAGATGAGTGTTTACACATGTGGGCAAAAACACTTGTAGCAGATTATGGATTGTTTAAGTCAGAGATCCAGGCACTCGGGATCAGCACCGCTTTCTTATGTGCATTTTGCAAATTTGTATTGAGCTTGAGGAGTGCACCCAGTAGACTGCCAGCCACATGTATCTCTGGACATTTTGTGATAAACCACGCCTATTTTCACCTACTACGAGAAGGGAACTTCACACACACAATGACAGAAAAAACATGGCCTTTCCTGCAATTATAATAGTTTTACATAGAGACTTTTTTCAAATCGATTGAATGGGAAATGTGGGAAACAATATATATGAATTACTCAAGCTAAAAAAATCCTCCAATAAAAACGTTTTGCCTGTCAGTCTGTGGATGTGTAGCCTCCTGAGCAGACCCTTACACAAAAGTAACCAAGTCTGATATAAAATGAAAGAGATCCGGTTATTTTAATTTGAAGCCCTTATTAAAAGACATCAAATGTGTTTAACCATCACAGTTTTTTATGGTATAAACTGAATGAAGGAGAATGGCTGCTCCGCTGAATGACTTTCATTCATAAAACAATGGTAAGAAAACAGAGCTCGGCCATGGGAACTACTTTATTGTAGCTTCTGAGATGATTTCCTGACGTGACTGTGATTAATCCTACTTTAAAAATTGTAATACTACCGAGGAGTTTTGACATTGGAGACCATGACACTTCCGTGTGGTGGTGTTTCTGGCATACGTGCGCGGTTTGCTCAGATCATGTATTGATGGAGAGCAGCATTTGACGAGTGAGCTGAAGAGTAAATGAGGAGAATAGTGATAGCCAGAACAATTGTTTTTTCAAAGGCTTTCAGCCACCGCAAACACGAGAGGTTCTTTATCTTAGTCATAACTGCACAGGACTTTTTAGGCTGATTTGTCCAGTAGTGTACAAGACACACAGACACACACTACAAATTCCCATCAGGCTATTAGCTGGCACAGATAATAACACACAGTCACCAGTCTCAAGTTTCTTGTTCATCTGTCAATCAGGAAATCCGAGCCCGGTCCGGTCATTCTGAAACCTGGATCTAACTTCTCTAAAAATTATACCACTTGTTCGTTTGCTAGTTTTGGATAACGAGAGGTAAGAAATAAGTGACTCAGCATGTCAAGCATCCCACTGTTCTTGCACTTTCAAATTGTATGACTTTGAGCATAATCCATCCATCAATTGTCAACTGCTTATCGGAAGTCGGGTCACAGGGGAACTGGAGCCTATCTCAGTCGTCATTGGGCGAAAGGTGGGGAAACAGCCTGGACAGGTCACCAGTCCATCACAGGGTAAAGCCTTTAGGAAAACAGTGTCTTGCTCATGGACACCTCAACAGGTATCTCTGCAGGTGCTGGGATTAAACCTGTAACCTTCTGATTGCCAGATGACTGCTGTACCCACTGAGCTATGCTACCCCCACTTTGAACATAATTATGAATTCCTACTGTCCTACTGAAGGGATTTTCATTTCATTTCATTTTCAAATGTATTCATACTGTCAAGACAATGGCTACGTCTTCTTCTATTCCCCCATTCACATTAAATCATCCGAATTTACATTAAATTATGAACCTAGATGGGACTTGACCATGGGTTTAATGCCAATTGTCACTAAACTATCCTTTTGCATTGTAAAATTAATAAATTAATAGATAAGGCTGCATAGCTCGGCTAGGGAACTGGTTATTTACTGGTTATCAGATATGTGGTAACACGTTGTGGGAACATGATGACCTCAGCTGAGGTACGAGTGTTTGTAACCGAGAGACCTTATATATTTCACCTTGTTCAACCAGTGCTAAAGCCCTTGGGCTCACCCTTCAATCACCCTCAGCATGGCCACAGACAATACGACGGCCATGGGAAACAACTCATCACTGCTGACATAGGAGACACTGTGACATAGGAGTCCTACATGGTACATATGGAGAAACCAAACCCACAAACCCTTCCTCACTGTGGCTGGCCTTTTACACAAAGAGCCCCTAATACCAATGACACTATGTGATACACAAGGAGCTCTGCTAGTAATACAAGGTGACACCCAGTGAATGGGATTTGATCCTAAACTAGGGCCCGACTAGGTGATGCGTGTGTGGGTTGTGTTTCTCTTGTATATCATTAGTGGTGTCATCAATAACAATGATCACTTGATCCAAGCCAAACTTAGCCAAGTGGTGTATAGTGTGCAGGACTAATTGTGTGTGTGTGTGTGTGTCAGTTTTGGTGTACATCTTCGCGTGCATGTGACAGGAGATAGAGTGACTCTGTCCGTGCATGTGTACTTTTGTGCACTGTTGTTTGCATGCACTTGTTCATGTACATGCATGTGTATGTGTGTCCATGTGGTGGGCTGATGGAGGGTGCAGGGGGACTGTGGGTACGGCAGTGCAGCTGCTCACCTTCAAACTTCTCTGGAACCACGCGGGAGTCGTTCTCAAAGAGATAGCCTGGAAGACAAGTGGGTGATTGTTTTAGTGCTTGGAGTGGTCTCGCTTTCACTATGGTTACGTTTCTCACTCGGGATCCATGCCAACCTTTGAAAAACTTCTCCACAACATACAAGGATGCATTCACCCATGAACCACATTAAGGCAATAGAAGTCCACTTGGACAAAGTAGATTAGAGCACTCGGGGAGGATCTCTCGTCACAAAACATCTGCAAAGGGATCCTCTTTCTCGGTCAACCCCTATGAACTTAAGAGGTAGCTGCCTTGTGACTTCCCTTTTATTTCAGCTATTTGATGGTTATTCTGCCACAGCTTGGTAAGCATAAGTGGTGGACAATAAGCACGATCAGCCGACATATTGTAACAAACAATGGAAGTGAAGGAGAGGATTGTTTCCTTTCTCTGCTAGGGAAAACACTGAGCTTTTTCCAGGAGAAATATTTATCCAGGGATTCTTGAGGCAGGGGTGAGGCTGAGACCTCTGCCAATGGAAACATAGACGCACCACTGCTTAGCCAATGGAAACACGGACACTCTAGGCCGGTTAGCCAATGACCGCAAAGCACAGGCCAACGAAGGCTTCATTTAGATAAAGCATGGGAGAGAGACAGACCACATACAAGGAAATGCAAAACATTGAAATGGTCCTGGGACGGACGTCACGTGAGAAGAAATGTTTTTCATTCATTCTACATTTATATTTGCACCCCAGTGTAAACAGGGAGGGCAATCAGAGAGAGTTCTGGCTGAGGATAACAGCAAGAGACGAACAGGAAAGGCCTCAGTTACCTTCATTGCTGTGCTGGGGGTTGGGGTAGCCCTCGTTGTGGTGGTACATGGAGGGGCATCCAGGCACATCTAATAAACAGAAACACAGATGGCCACAGGTCAAACGTTTGGATCCATTTACTCGAGTGTGGGCTTGTTAAATGGATGATATGGTGCAAAGGAATAGGAGGAAGTCGATGAGACGTCACGATAACACACGATGGACACTCTTGATAAAACAAAGGAGGAAGAGAAAAGCATTGTCTGTAAAGGAAAATTAGATTTGGACCCTTTGCAGTCAAAATCATAAACTTAATCCAGAATTTGTGAAAGGTTCAGAGATGGGTCACAGATGATTTAAAGGGAAAACCGCTTCTTCAGAATGTAGACATATATTCCTGTCCTCATGAGTGGCACCAGCAAAAATCACAGAATTGAATCAGTTCATTTGGACACAATGTTTAACTGACAATGTTGCCTCACGGCAAGAAGGTCCTGGGTTCAAATCCTGTCCCAGGTCCTTTCTGTGTAGTGTTTGCATGTTCTCCCCGTGTCTGAATGAGTTTCCTACGGGTGCTCCAAGCTCCTCCCACCGTCATAAAGACATGCAGGGACTGCAGATGTGAATTAGCTGGAAGCTATAATCTGATGCAGCCATCAGATGATGACATTAATGTAAAAAGCTACACATGGTCCCTTAAAATAATATAGTGGTATAACAACCGAAACCAACCATCAGTTTCATGTGGAGATTGGCACAACTGTTAATTAGACTTTTATTGCTGATGTGTATTATTGACAGAGTAATAGTTGTGGTCAGCATTGTAAAATGGTGACAGTTGTACCATTACAGCCCTGGCTTGGTTCAAGGGTAGTCAATCCCTCTTCACATAGATGGCCTCTTTGACTCCCTGTTCAAACCAGCATTCCTCCCTATCAAGGACATCGTCATCCTTGAATGAGTGGCCACTAGCCTGTCATCATCATCATCATCATCATCATCGATGGTCACTTGAGGTGAGTAGGACTGTCCTCTCCGTTGGGCTGACCCACATACTTTTGCTGCAGTGTGGACAGGGGAATGTGGCCGTGGTTGAGCCTTTTTCTCTCTCTCGCAGTGCTGTGGACAAAGCGGCTCTTCTGTGTTGGGGGGAGGTAAGAGTACATCTGTCACCATTTTACTATTCCCCAATTCTCTGTGAATAGTACACATTACCATCTTAAACTCCTAATAATGATCGTAGCAATTTGCATATGAAACCAATTATTGGTTTGAGTTGTTATGCTACTGCAATGTTTATAAGGGCTGGTGTGCCTGCAGTCAGTTGAGGCAGAAGGTGTCACCTGTATGAGTGATGAAACGTTTCTCCCATTAAACACTGTGTCCAGATGAACCGATTCAACTTTCTGAGATTTCCTCACTAGGAATGCTGACATATGCATAAAAACAGGGTATAAAACCATTCTCCTAGAAAATCCCCTCCTTCTGCCTGCTAAGCCAGCATCCTAGTGGGATAGATGGTGTATCAGGTGCACGGTTTATGTGATCAACCCTCGGGCTGGCAAGGGCAAATGTTGCATTTATCATCATATCACTTGTCTTGTCTCTGGGGTATTTTTAGGCTATGAGCAAGCACCTTCACCATACCAGGAAAGTGGTACAGTATACAATGTCTGCACACTGTCTGGGCACATCATTGACGGACTCGAATAGCCGCATCATCCAGAATAGATTTTACATTTGGCCCATTAACCTTCCAGCAGCAGCCTCAACAACCCAGGACACTTGCAATACACCAATAAGCTGTCATAATGAGCTGCTCAATCGTAGATGTGTCTGGGCTTCTCGAGCTTGTCGTGTGCACACATGTTGGCTTGCTGTGTGTATGCATTTAACTGGGATTAGCAGTCTGTCTGTCTGTCTGTCTGAGAGATGTAAATGTGAGAACACAGCGAGCACTCATCTCAGGCTGGGGCCATGACTAACTCCTGGGGAATGCAGCTCTGTGGTGCTGTGGCAGCGATAAGATGCCACTGGGGGAAATAAAGCCCTTGATTCCAGGACAGAAGCACTCGATCACACAGCAAATAATATGTGGGCTAGCAATGGCAGGCTCCCACCGGGGAGCGATGGTGATGGGGAGACTGGGCGTGAGAGTGCCAGGGTCAATTGTGCTCTGAGTGGCGTGGCCATTTTGTGTCCTTTATGCAACACAATAGCTGTGATTAAGCAATGGAATGCTGATTTGTCTGTGAAAGTTGGACTCTCATTCTCAAATCTGCTCACCACCGTGCTGCGTGCTTAGGGCATCTGTCTGCTGTCGGTTAGTGTTGGCCACGTAGTGAGTTATGTCCTTTGGCGTGCCTCTTTTTTTTTAAACAATAACCATGTGCTCCATGCCCCATTGCATGTACGCGACTATGTCATTCAGGCAGGGCACTTGATAAAAGAGCAGGCTTAATGTTATTATAAACCAGTGCTGGAAAACAAGACTGTTTTTGTCAGCGTGAACGGGGAGACATTTAAAGGGGCGTTGATTCAAATGTAATTATATTATTGCACATTTAGGACTTTTTCCAAGTTGCTTCCAAGCTTCTGTCCAAAAGGAGAAATATTTAGATGTTCTTTGTGTGATGCACACAGTCTATTAGCGGGCTTATAATGACGTCATTCAGTGGAAATGTTGGTGGCGTTTAGGACTCAAGGGGGCTGTAAGATGTTACATGACATTATGTGCATTTGATTTCCTTTATGTTATGCTCTCCTCCACACTTTCCTGAACATACTCGCAACTGGAAACATTGAGCAATCCCAGATAAACCCCTTTCCGTTTGGCACTTTCAAGGAAGATATATGGAGACAGGGAAACGCTATTGTTCTTCATATTATCCTCACTACCTCCAGGTCTTCTAAATAGCCTCACATCTATATCCCAGCTCTTATTTCTCTCACTTTTAAGCTCCTTCTGCACACAATGACATAGCTCATATAATCCATCCATCCATCATCAACCACTTATCCAAAGTCAGGTCGCAAAGTCATGCTGGAGCTTATCCCAAGGTTTATTGGGTAAAAGGCAGGGGAAACACCCTGGACAGGTCAGCATTCTATCACAGGGCTTGAGCAGTAAGAGGCTCAGTGTCTGGCTCAGAGACACCTCGACATGGCCTCGGACAAGCATCCTAATTCTCTAAAAGTACAGTACAACATGTGATGCTGGTAAACGTGGGGACAAGTATGACAGGTGCAAGTGACCCATGATGGCGAGACAGGGGGGGGGTGGTTTGACCAGCCACTACTTTTAGGTGCTTTTCGCTTCTTGGTGAGTGAGGCAGCATGGTGGGTCCTGCCTTTGAAAACGCTCGATATCCC
>OMLC01038758.1:0-18012 GCA_900302585.1 Regalecus glesne
TTAGTGTCCTACTGCTGGGTCGGTCTCTCTGATCCCCTCTAGAACATCAACAGGAAGGAGGAAGTGGTAGCATGTGTCTCCTCCAAGTCACATGACCACTAGCCCTCACTAGTCCACACATCATGGTCTGGTGGGGAAAGCACAGTGCTTGGCCGTCAGAGGAGAATGAAGCAGAGTACTTTCCCTTCACTTAACCAAGAGGCCTGGACGACCCAGAGGGGGACACTAGTGAACCCAGAATACTTTATCCAACCTAACCCTTATACCCATGTGAGGCTTAGCCAGTTATGACCCACTAACTATGGACCTCTGGCTGTGGTTGGAAACGGCACAGCTGGGATTCAAACACCCGACTGTATGCCACAGAGATGTACTGAATATAGGTGTCTTACCCCCCTACACCCAGGGTCCCATTTCTGCTGCGGCCTTCATCCACCTACCCAGCTAATGTAATGCTTCCTTAAAGTCAGCCATCATCCTCTACATGTTCCACCCTTGAGGTCTTGGTTACCTTGCTATTCATCAGGAACCTCCCCCTTGACCTCACCACCATGGGTCACCCTGCCAGGGGCAGAGCTCAGACACCATTGTTATCGGGTTCTCGGGATCACGCAGGCTTTTCCACCCGAACAAGGTGACAATCCAAGGAAAAAGGAATATGATCCTAACCACAGAGATCACGGTGGCCCGGTGGCCACTGCTGTTGCCTCACAGCAACAGGTCCTAGGTTTGAATCCCAGGCCGTCTCATTTCCTTTCTGAGTGGTGTTTGAATGTTCTCCCCGTGTCTGCATCAGTTTCTTCCCACTATCAAAAAGACCCATGTGTTAGGGCAATACACCTGCCTGTGCCCATGAGCAAGGCAACAGAAAAAAGAACCGGGGTTGGTGTCAAGGCACTGGAGCGGCTCGCCGCTCCTACACAATAGGATAGGTTCAAGGAGAAGAGCACAATTTATTGTACATGTCTAATGATAAATAAAGTTTCCTTTTGCTTTCTGTCCCGAACACTAGCTTGGCAGTAGAGCTCATGTGTTCAAATCCCATCGCGTGGCAACAGGAAAGAGGATCCAGCTTTTAATCCCCCCCCCCCATACTCGGTAAATGTGTGGCATATGCTGTAAAGTGCCTTGAGTGGTTGCTGGACTCAGAAAGCGCTGTGAAAAAAATGAGTCCATCCACCATCTTCCATTCTTTCTTCTGATCCTGGACCATCGGCTTCAGACCGCTTGTGTTCTGCCATCTATCTATTAAGGATCCCACAGATGCTGTGGCAAGCAAAGTAAATCTTTAAGCTACCTTCCAGAGAAAAGCTCTTCACTGATTCCTTCCTATTACCCTCCCTTTAAAGCACTTGTCCACTCGTGTGCTTATGAGAACACCAACTGCAGCTAGCATCCGTGAGCTTCAGTCAAAGTGCACGTGTGGAAGCGGCGTCAATGTGGGCACCGCCATGGCCGAAAGGCAACCGTAACTGTTGATCACTTTTGTTGTTATTTGTCTCTGGATATGTGTGAATTTAGCTGTGCATGGTTTGCAAGTCCACTGTGGTTAAAGAGTAACACTACTTTGGGGTTTTTCACATGAACACGTGAAAGACAAGCATCTGGGCGGTGGATTGGCTGGTTAGAATGAGGTGATTGTGTTTAGAGGCTACCAGAGGCTGGTGTGTTTCTAGGAACGGTGCATTTCTATACATTAACATTAACGCCCACATCGTGAGGGTGGACATGGACACAGGGGGGGGGCATGGGGGATTAAAGCTGGATGCCCTCCCTGATGCCCACAGGAGGACTGAAGCCGCCATGTCTGGCCTGTCATATCCTGATACACACGCTCTGGCGCTGATCAATGTTATAGAACTTCAATGTGCCCGAGACATGAGATGGCCGTTTCCTAATGTAGAAGATATGTCTATATCATTACCAGGGGGCCTAGCTCAGTGGGTAGAGCAGTCTTCTGGCAATCGGAAGGTTGCGGATTCGATTCCCAGTCCGTCAGAAATCATGTCGAGGTGACATGTAAGAACAGACTTTTCTATTATGGACTTGATGGTCCATAATAGAGACCCCCGGACCCCCCGATCGCTATATACAGGATCAATCCCCGGTCCTGCATATAGCATGTGGAGGTGCCCTTGAGCAAGACGCTGAACCCCTAACTGCTCCCTGAGCACCATATGTTGGCAGCTCACTGCTCCTATACAATAGGATGGATAGAAACCTCCCTGTTTCTTCTCCATGACCTTATGATTTGCAAACTAAGCACCGTGGAGCTCTGGCGAATGCTTTCCATCTTGGCCCTTTTTAATCTAAAGACGTTCACGGATCAGTTCGCCACAAAGTTTCCATGAAGAAAGCAGCTGTGGAGGAGAAGCCGCATGCTTCTGTTTTTTTTTTCTTTCTTTTCCCGAGGTCTCCCGCTAGATTTATCTGCAATGCAGTGACATAACCGAGCTGTGGCAGTGATAAATAAATAACCATGACTCCACGCAAGGTGCCGAAAATGAAGAAATAAATAAAAATAAATAAAATCCTTTGGCCGCAGCTGTTGAGCCAATTTTCCAAAGCCACCCGAGCGCCCTGCCCCATGTGAAAATACCTCCCTTTTCTGAAATTGTGTGGCGACCTCGAGAAGAATGCATCCATATTTATAAGACCTTCTCCGTGACAGGAGTCACTTGGACGGCTGAGGCAGGGCCAGAATGGAGGAGAGCCTTGGACAAAAGGTCAACTTGATGTAAATCCTCAGCGCATAAACGTGCCCTGTGGTACCGAGTCAATACTGACACTTATTATATGCATAACCTACAGTAGGACCGAGACACTTCGGTACTAGCCATGCATTGTTAAACGGTGTCTTGGTTGCCTCCATAAACAACCGCCTGTCCCACAGGACACTGGGAATAAATATGATGAAGAGGTTGACTTTGATAGGAAAGAACCAAATTACCATCTAAATGGACGTTGTAGTCGTTATGGCGATGATAACAACAGCCGTTGACATCAGTGAGATAATACTTTCAATTATAAACATGCCACCTCGCAGAGAGATAACGTGGATCATGTGCTGCAGTTTGCTGTCGTGGTGTCCTTTGTGAATCAAGAGGATTTGCAAATGCAGCAGGTTGATGAATGTGTGGCTTGAGGACAAAACGGAGCAAAGGCATCGGAGCAAACTCAAAATGC
The DNA here is from genome assembly GCA_900302585.1 of Regalecus glesne. Taxonomy (NCBI): domain Eukaryota; kingdom Metazoa; phylum Chordata; class Actinopteri; order Lampriformes; family Regalecidae; genus Regalecus; species Regalecus glesne. Next base: position 3,187 of record OMLC01038758.1, read on the forward strand.
TCTGAATTTAAGCCCCTATTATTGTATTGACTTGCGGGGCTCAGGATGGCTCCATGGAGCACGCTCATCGGGACACGACAGGCCAGGCAGGCATCGGGTTTGATCCCACTGCAGGGCATCAGGAAGGGCATCCGGCCTTAATCCCCCGTGCTCCATCTAGATCCGTGTCCTCCGCGTCAATGTGGGGACTGACCGTGACACTCTAAAAACAGAGCTTCTTACTATGGAGCTGACTCGTGGATGAGAAAGACATAAGAAAGAGGTTCAGGGCGCATAACAAGGCCAGTGATAAAGGCTGATTTGAATGATTTGGAATTGATTCGAGTTGATGGTCGTGAAATGAAAATGGTCATACGAGTCATATGACGGACTTAAGGAACAACTTGTAAATCACATAGTATGAATTTCTCTCATTATTCATCAAATCACATCAAGTTCTTTCTTTTGAAATCTTTGACCAGTTAGGAAGAAGAGTGGTACAGTGGCAGACCTGTTCCCACCCATTTAGGATAAAGATTGAACTGAAATCAAAGCTGCTTTATCTGGTTATTGTATTCCTTCAATGAAATGTGTCCTCTGCGTCTCGCTCATGGACAAATCAACAAACCTTCCGATTACTAGATGACCCGCACTGCCTCCTGAGCCATGAGGTGGCGCTGTGGCGATGCCTCTATTAGACAGCTAATCTATGGATGGATGGATGGATGGATGGATTCCCTTATCAGTCCCACAAGGGGAAATTTGGATTTCTCTGTATTTTTGACCCAACCTATTGTATAGGAGCAGTGAGCTGCCACTACATGGTGCTCGGGGAGCAGTTAGGGGTTCAGTGTCTTGCTCATGGGCACCTCCACATGCTATATGCAGGACCGGGGATTGATCCTGTATATAGCGATCGGGGGGTCCGGGGGTCTCTATTATGGGCTTGATAGTCCATAGTAGAAAATTCTGTTCTTACATGTCAAAATTGGTTCCCACATTGTGGGGGTGGACGTAGATATAGATGGAGTGTGGGGGGGATCAAGGCCAGGTACCCGTCCTGACGCCCCGCGTCAGGCTCAAACCCGCGAAATCTGGCTCGTCAATCATGAGGGTAAAACGTGTTCCCATGTCGTTGGCCATAGCTGGTTATACACCAGGTAGCCTGTGTAAGCTCTGGTCTGCAGATGCTGCTCTACCAGGGGGGAGCTGTTTACTGCTTGAGCTGATGCCACACAAGGAACCATGACACTTACACCTTGTTTGTAGTTCACTTTGGCATAGGGAGGAACCGATCGGGAGATATCACGGCTCCCAGCTTTAAATCTAGGACACAAAGAGAGCAAAGCTGAGTCGTGCAGCATGTGTAGCTAACTATGCCAGTAAAACACTCCCTACCAGCAGGTAAGTTGCAGAGCTCTGCCTGAGTTAGCCCCTGCACAGAGAGGGAGCTTGATGGAGAATTACCCGGCACTGAGAGCTGTAACCTGAGCTAGCTCGTCCCCGCACAAGAGGAGTATTCAGCGGCAGGGCGGATAACATAGGCAAGCCACTCGATAGCTTTGTCTGACTGGCTAGTGTTCACGCCTGTGAACCCTGTCCAACTCAATCTGCTGCTATTGTTACTGGAAGAATACAGCAGCTTTGTGACAGACTGTGGTGTTATAAGACTGCTCTCTCTCTCTCTCTCTCTCTCTCTCTCTCTCTCTCTCTCTCTCTCCCATCACACATGCACGGACACACTCTCTCCCTGCCTTTATGCCATTTATTTCTCTCATGCCTTGACTCTTAATTCTCTACAGCTTCATTGTTCTCTCCTCTATCTCAACTGTCCTACTTTTCCTTCATATTCCGCTGCTCTCCTCCGCCCCCCCTACCCTCAGAACATCCTCCTCCTCTTCCTTGCATTCACCTGCTCTCCACACTCTCTGTCTCTCCAAGCATCTCCGCAGCCCTGTCAGTATCCTTCTGTCTTATATGCTTAAAAATCTGTTTGCTGCTCATGTGTTCTGGCCTGCAGGGCCACAACAGACAGGGAAAACAAAAATGGAAGTCCATTTACCTTGTCAGGAAGAGCCTAAGGGTACAAAGAGGATGGATCAAACTCACAGCATTCCCATCCCTCCCTCTGCGGCTTTAAATAGGCCAGCAAAGAGTCTTTGGGATTATCGTGTGCACTTTTCCATAGACACAGCACCATGGTGGCTGAGCAGAGATCACGAGTTTTCTGCACTCAGTTAGTTTTAAGTCTCCGTGGGCTCCTGGATTCCGAGCTCGGAGGGAAAGGTGAAAATCAAACAGAAGTTCAGTGTATCCCGGCATTCCTTCCAGACAACACTGCACCAATTCTCACACGCTCCAGCCAAGATTAGCGCTCGAAGCTAAAACACGGGAAAAGGAAATGGTGTCGTAGATGTGAAAAATATCTTTCTATAAAACAGACTGTGTGCTTTATGATAGGCCGAGGGGGCCGCAGCAGCTCAGTGGTGCAGCGCGTGCCTCAGGAACTGACGAGCCTTAATGTTTAGTTACATTAGCATCTTTGAAACAGTTATAATAATATCCTGAATTAATTCTGTGGTTTCCTTCTCGATTACCCCGAGGCCAAGTCCTCCTAAGCTCTGATTGGTTGGTCCAGCCACACGTGACCTAGAAACCAGGAAGTGTTGCTGTGAGGCTGATGAAATGTGAAGAGCAGTGAAGTGCTGCTTAAGAAAGTTATCCATCTCCATCCGGCTTCTTTTTTTTGTCAAGAGTGATTCAACCACCACATATCAAATCCTCGCCTTAAAGCCACAAGCCAGAAGAGAAAGTTTACACATGAGAAACACTTAAAAACTCTGATGGGAGGCTTGATTTGATGAAACATGTTAAAGGTGGTAGAGCACATCTTGTTTGCAGCTCTGTCGATCCTGATGCTTTAAAAGCCCACCTCGACACCAAGGAAAGGAAAGAAAAGCCACATTCTAATCGTACTATGAAATGTGTCTTCTGCATTTAGCCTATCCTAATGTAGAAGTAGTGGGCAGCTGATCGACCCAGGCACCAGTTAGGGGTTCCGTGTCTTGCTCAAGGAAACCTCAATATACTTTCTGAGGAGACCCGACGAATGGAACCACCGATCTTCCAGTTACTAGATGATCTGCTCTACCTCCTGAGCCATGCCACCCCTAACAAGTATATACCAAGTAGTAGAGCATGAGGGGGGGGCATGAAAGAATGATGGTGGGGGGACAGAAGAGATTATGTTCCCCTTTTTTCCACCAACAAATATAATTTTAAAGATAATAAAATACAGAAAATCTTCACAATCTTAGAGCAGCATGTGTTTTTAGATGTACTCAATAATAATAATAATAATAATGATTCCCTTATCAGTCCCGCAAGGGGAAATTTGGATTTCTCTGCATTTTCGACCCAACCTATTGTATAGGAGCAGTGAGCTGCCAACATATGGCACTCGGGGAGCAGTTAGGGGTTATGTGTCTTGCTCAAGGACACCTCGACATGCTGTATGCAGGACCGGGGATCGAACCTGCAACCTTCCGATTGCCAGGCAACCGCTCTACCCACTGAACTATGCCGCCCCTATATACCAAACATAGCTATACCAAACATCTTTGGCAGGGTGACAATGAATGTCCGTTTGAGAGGCAGTGAGTGAGTTAGATGCTGAGTTCATGAGATTCAGGAGTCAAGTTCATGAGGTTCAGGAGTCAAGTTCATGAGGTTCAGGAGTCAAGTTCATGAGGTTCATGAGAAGGGGAGATGATCAAGGGAAAGCCACATGAGGGAGAATATTGTTGAGGATCATAGTTTAGTGGGGAATTGATGAAATCAGATCCCCCCCCAAAAAAATCTTCATCTGAACTTGTTGTCTCCTCCAGCTGCTGGCCCTGTCATTCAGTCTTGCTATAGTCAATAATGCCAGGACATCACACAAGCTGAAATCATCTCTTTGGTATGCGCCGTGAAGCCTCCGCACCTCATCACATTTTCTGTCTGAACTCCAGTGCTGCTTTTAACAGGGAATCCATCAGCTCCTATTCCCACCCTGCCCTGCGCTTTTATTTCCTCATCCCTATTTTACATCTCTTCCTTCCCTCATCCCACTGCCTCCTACCTCAGAAGTCCTGTCCCGCATCCACTTATATAACCAATCAATTCTCCAGGGCTGTCTCAATGTTTGCAGTTTGTTCTTACCCTGTAGTTTCTCTTTCCCACTTTGCCACCTCTCCTTAGTGTTTGTGGCACTCTAAACAGCCCCTCCCTCTTTTCCTAGCATGCAATAATCCTTGGCAGTCATCACCTTTTGGGGGTTTTCAATAATCAGCTCGCTGTCGCCGTGACGGAGGGATGGCCCCTCAACCCCATCAGGGATCTAGCGGCGGCCCTGTAATGGTTCTAATTAAGCCTGTCCTGGTATATTAGGCTGCTTCGCATTTCATTCTGCCGCCCCGGACCAATCTGTCCCTTTGCTCTCTCTCGCTCTACCTCTGTCCTTCTGTGTCGCTCGCTGACTCACGCTGTCACTTTAGTGGCCACGATCTTATAAGCTCCTGTACTTTCTCTAATGTTCTCTATCCCCCTTTGCCCTGTCCCGAATCCACAACCACACACACGGCTCTTCTGCTCACCTTGGAAATGTAATTGAGGCCGTGCCTGCGAGGGCCTGGCAGTGCATCCGTGTAGGAGGAGTGAGAGAGTGAGTGAAAGGAGCCAGGTGACACCAAGGTGGCCTCCACTGGCATCAAGACTAACTACCTCCTCTGCCATCCAAATTCCCAAACACAACTTAGGTGATTAAATTAGGGAGCTCCACAGCGCACACTCTTGGTGAAGCATGCATGGGGAAGTTATGCTCTTAGAGAAACTGTATTTCAGTAGAAAGCAGACATTTTATTCTGGGTACTATATCAGATTTATATCCCCGGTGTATTTTTTTGTAGCTGTACCACCTTGGTTCGAAGTTGAAAGGATTGCATCATCTTTTTTTTCTTTTTTTTTTGTCCCTGTACAGAATTGACGGCTGCACTTGAGCTGAGAAAAATCCATTAAAATTGTGTTAAATGTCATTTGAATCAGCTTATCATCTTGAGTGTCAGTTGGTATTGATGTTTGGAGTTACTGTACGGTTCAACATAGACAATACTCTATGGGCGATGCTCGAGAATATGCAAAAGCAACTCGTGTCATCGTTTCTAAAGTCACGTGATGCCGTTTCCAGCTGTCATCTATCATCTAACATTAATCGCATTTAGGGAATGCTGAAAAAAAAGACATGTGTCCTCAGTGTCGGTGAAGCATTTACATCACAAAACAGAGGACGAAAAGAGACGAAGACCACTGAGAAAAGGAAAAAAAAGGTACCAAGAGAGGCGGCGAGAAAGAAAGGTGAGCAGAAACCCGTGAGCAGCATACCTCAGGAGGTAAAGCAGTCATCTAGTAATCGGAAGGGTTCCGTTCCTGGCTCCTTCAGAAAGCCTTTCAAAGGGTCCTTGAGCAAGACACTGAATACCCAACAGCTTGGGACAACAGATAATTTCCATAGTAACTATATCGGGTGTTTTTACATTTCTAAAATATGTGAATGCTTATTAATAGGTACTGTCCTTGAAAAAGGAATTATTTTTAAATGGTGAATAGATTCATTTTCACATTGCTCTTTTCCACTATAACCGGCTCAAAGAGCTCTACAAAGCCTCCCCACATCTACCTGAGCATGGGGGATTAATCCTGACGACCCGTGGTGGGATCAAACCCGTGACGCCTGACTAGGGAGCCTGTGCTCTATCACACCAAGCTGCCATGGCCCGTGACTGATGCAGACCAAGGTGATGCAGATTTAAAACTTTGTCTCAGTGTTTTTCCTCATGGCCTCCCGTGTCTAAACCCACCACATCCTCGGTTGTCCCTGGAATTAGAGATCATTTTTCATTACTCTGACGATGATAGCTCGGGTTTTTTTTCACGATGAGAGTTTTGATTGCTGGAGAATTTATGGAAGTTGACAGTGAATACTGTGTCTGTAGTATCATAGCTGGCGGGTAGTCAAACAGCCCATCGTAAAATAATCAGGGAGAAGACAGGGATGCAGAAAGATAAAGAAAACAGAGAACTGTCAAAAGATGACCACCAGGTCACCAGGAGAGCCCACTTTCCACTTTGCCTTCCTCTATTTCCCATCATCCTCCTCCTGCTCATCATCTCCCATTTCATTAATAGCAATAGGAGGAGAACGGGATGCATGGTGTCATCTTTTACAAGTCATGGCAAATGGCTTGGACATGGGAAACTTAATAACACAGGAGCTGTTGGAGCGACGGGAATTTGGTCCTCACTGTTGGCAGGAGATTTCCGAGTGACTTGAAAGGCAGGGAGAGAGACAATTTAGGCCTTCATGATTCGGTTACCCTCGCTATCCATTCACAGTAATAACCTCAATCAAGAGATGACCTCTCTTCCAAATCAATTTCACTAAAGCGAAACTTTTTCTGCTACCGTAGTTCTCCCTCCTCATTATCCAAGAAAGGGATATATCCTGATTCAATCCATATACTGATGCAACAATTAGTCCTGTGTTGCTGTGTAACATATCTTATGATTTTTTAATAACTCTAATATGCCTTCTGGTGCCTGCCTTATCCAATTAAATGTATCAGTTTAAAATACTGCACAGCGTGAATTCTCCACTGGTGACACGTGCACATCTCAGAGGCTTGTTTTCTAATCCTTCATTTCTAATGTGCTCTTCAATTCTATCACGCTTCTCTCTTTTATGTCAACTGTTCATCACTGTAATCACAAGGTTTCCCCTCTAAGCAGAATGATTGATCACAAGGGGAACGCATAGGCCAGGGCCTAATCTACGTAGGACCCAGTGTAGTACCTTGTGGGATGCCACAACGATGATTGCATTAATTAAAGTCTGTGTCATTTGGAAATGTGCACAAACAAGCAATAACGGCATAACCTCTCATCGGAACAAAAGCCACTTCCCCGCCAAGCCAATACTGTATGCCTACTGACTCTTCTCATAAACTACTGCAATGGCAATCAGATTTTTTAAATCAATAACGGTCCTCCTCATAAGAAGGGAGGGAAAAACAAATAAGAGAATAAAACGGTAGGTGCAATATTCTAGATGGGCTGACGCCTGGGCCTTCGGGTTTCGTCAATAATTGTCAATATGTTCTAATCTCTGGCGACGACTTAAAAAGCACATATTGAAAAGGTTTTTTTTTTGGTATGTAAATCAGGAGGCTATTGTCATCCGAGATGAATGGTTTCAGGGGATGGGCTATATGGGTGTTGGAGAGAAATAGGGTGCAGTAAAATTTGTCTCACCTCTTCTCATTCCTCCCTCTACTGCCAGACTTCTGTCTGCATTCTGTAGCTTGTTCTTATGTCTTTTCCCGCCTCTGCCAGTTTTTCCCCCCTTCTCTCAATAAAAAGTCCCCTACTATTGTCCTTCATTCAGCTACTTTTCCTCTCCTTGCCACTAAGTCTCCATCAGTGGGTGATTCCTCTCTCCCTTTCTTTACAAGTGTTTTAAGTGGAATAGAGTTTATATTGCAGAGACCTGTCCTCTCCCTCCTTCTCCTCTGAGCCATGCATGGGTCATTCTCATTTTTACAGCCCCCTAGAATGGCCTCTCATCTTTGAATACAAAAGACTGTGTAATTTGTCGCTTTTTTTTTCTATTGAATCACCCAGGAGGAGTTCTATTTCATTATTGCTGGAGAATGCTTCCTTTTGCGACGTTTCCATTACTTCATTACCGGTGCATTGTAATTTACAACATCATGCTAATTCTCGAAGTAATTGAATGAACCTCAAATTAACCTAGCCGGCAAGCATCTTCTCCAGTACCTCGCTTGGCTCTCCGCGCCATTGTCTCAATAATGAAGAAGTATCAGCGTTTGTGAGCTGTTTCAAACCCGCCGACTGAGCAGACAGTACCGTTCTACGCCCGGGTGCAGTGAGCGGCAGCTGCCACATATTAAGGCAAAGGATGAGGGGTAAATTATGGTTGATTAAGATGTGATAATCATATCCTCGGTCTGTAATGTGGTCACAGCGTCCAGCCAGTGCAGCTGGCCACATCTGGCTGCAGGAGAGTGTAGCTGGAGACCTGTAGCCCAATCCTGTCATACAACACAGATGCCCCGTCCCTCAACAGACACCACCCACCACCACCACCACCACCACCAGCATACTTTCACTGCAATCTCCCCACCCTCCGCTAAAAGCCCCATCACGGTCTTAATCGTCTTTTCAGCAGACGGCTTAACGGCAGCACTGAAATCAAATGTGTGATTTGTCACGAATGCAGTCACGGGTCAATATCCCATGCACTGCATTGCGGCGTATCATTTGTCAAGTAATCAGCGGTGGCTGCTGAGAACGCTATGTCACCGGGATCAGACCCATTAAAGGGCTTTTACATGACCAGACAACTACGGTCACATGTGCTGCATCCACACTTTGTGGCACCGCTTTAACTTCCCATACACTGACTCCGCTTGATCGCCGTCAAGAACTTGTTGAGTCTCTATTACTTGACAGGCCAATTGTCCTGCTCCCTGCCACGATATGATAGCAGGCATTAGTCATATCACTGCTGCCAGCTTGACTTCCACATTAGGGCCGTGAGCAGGGTCCATCTTTGCATGAGCAGAGGTTGTATCAGCCAATGCACACACTCACTCAGACTCAATGGACTTCTGCACGCGCACACACACACACACAGGCATACGCGAGCAGGGTTGATAACGTGCACAAACATACTAAATGCTTTTACAGCATTTCAGGACACTCGGCACAGGAGAGTCATTCTGAGTAGTGGCCCTGAAGCTGTGATATGGTATTTCTACTCCGTGAAGAATGATCGGGCCTCTTTCGACCGTCAGGCCTGGGTTTGGTTCAAGTTGCAGAAATCGCGAGATCCCTAAAAGGGCAATTCCACTTGATATCTACGGAGATAAGCATCTTATCTAAGTCATGTATGAAGCCTTGGAGATATCAGTCAGGCTGGGATGATAGCTACACACATGCGATGTATTATACGATGTTTATCTCCCCCATTACCATCTTATTGCGGATGTCTATTTTGCGGTGATCATGTCTTTTTTGTGAATTCATGTTTTACTCCGGGTGGTTTTAGTTTACATGGCTTGTTTGCATAGTGCTGCCTCACAGCTAGAAGGTCTTGGATTCAGTTCCACGAGTTGCACGTTCTCCCCAGTGAGTTGCATGTTCTCAGGTGGGTTATCTCTTGAGTGGGGGGGGCTTCCCGTGTGACGTTTGCATGTATAAATGAGAGGGGTCTGTTTTACGTGTTGTGATTAATCCCCATGTTGTGGGGGCGGACATGGATTTAGATGGAGTTTGAGGAATTAAGGCTGGATGCCCTCACTGACGCCCCTAAGTGGGTTGGAACCTGCCGCCTCTGGCTTGTCCCTTCCTGAAGCGTGCACTCTACCACTGAGCTACCACGGCGCCCCTATGTTGCATGTGTTGAAATCACAGGATTAAAAGACTACATGCCCATAGTCTTAACATCTGCAGTCATAGAATCCCTCTTGAGACTGGTGTCGGCCCTCCTGAGGGACACCGAGTCCAATGAATTGATTTTTGATTCTGTTCTCGCTACGCTTACGCGTGTTTCCACCAACATAAAAAAAAAAGCAACAACGACCCACGCGGGATGCTTTCCTGTCCTGTCTCGAAGCACAACATGGATGCCCACTGGGAATCTGTCCTGAGCGCTGAAGGAGACAGGGCTGCCCGCTGTTCCTGGAGGATGGACAACGGGATGGGAGAAGGAAGAAGCCACCACCCCCTTGTGTACGTGTGCGTCGGCGGTAAAACGAATGAAGCCTCTGTTCAGCTTTTATTTTTAGCTGTGCTGACACGCAGAGACAGGTGTGAGTGGTCTTCACCAGAGGATCCCATTGCTTAGAATAAATAGATACTGTGGGTAAGTTTTGAGCGCTTTCGCTTCACAAATCATTGCACATAACGTCAGCCCTGTTATTATGGAGGCGAGGCATCGCATCCTCCTGTGCAAGCTGCTCAATAATGATTCATTTATGTGAGGGGAGATATCATTTCTCAAAGATTGTAATGAGTTTCCAATTTGACATGGTCCATTTCAATTAAGAGAGAATTATCTTAAGTAGCCCCAAAAGACACAATCTAAATGGAGGTCTTATATTAGCCAAATGAGGGAGCGAGTTAAATGGTTCTTGACTTCACACATGTCATTATCCACACCCGGGCTTGCTGACCACAAGTATCCATCCTTGATCCTGCAGTCCCCCGCCCCCCCCCGTCATCAGTCTCTCGGCTCATCCCTCCTCACGCCATTCACCACTCGGTCACCAGGAAGAACACCGTTTGTCTTGCAGCGAGCCATCGGACAGCTGCTCTGTCTTACTTTGAAGGTGCTCCACGAGAGAACGGCATTGAAATGTTTCCTGTGTTTGACAGCAGACTCAGGTCGGGATACTCCCGATACCAGAGCCCCCCGCCTCCCCCCGCTCCTGAGGCGTTAGCTGATATCTACGTGGGTATTTGAGTCAGCAAATATTAATAATAGGTTTTAATGCCATAGATAAGTACGTCTGTTGAAAGGATGCTATTTTGAATGCCCGTTCTCGTTTTTTTTTAAGGTCAAAGCTGAAAAGAAGTTGAAAATCCTATTTACTTACATTAGTACGACTCTGTGCTATCAGTATCAAAGCTGTCACCATCTCTGGTATGAGTATATTTCAGAGAAGCATGACCTTATCCACTCTGCTGTGCACACGTGCCTTTCAGACAGCGGTAGCCCACGTTCGATTCGGGTGCGAGACAGTTTGGGGTAGATTTCATAATGATTTAGCAAAATGGACAAGAACATACCGGATCGGTCGAGTCTCCATAGAGGACGTGTCAAGGCTGGGTGAACGACGGACGCCATTCCTGTCTGGACCTCACAGGGGTACCAATGGAAGCTCTAAGATCTGCTGTGGTGACCCCTGAGAAACAGGGAACAAGCTGAAAGAAGAACAAGAGACAGTTTGGGTCAGAGCTACGTTTTCTGTTCAGGCGCAGCTTCTCCACATCTCATCATTTGCTCGCTGTTGTTTGATACTTAAGATGGCTTTCTAGTCTTCAGAAGGCTAGGGGAGAAGTCATCCATCTCACACGGTCCTTCGGTGGCAACATTTTGGCAAGCTTCCTTTTCTATTTCCATTTTCTTTGTAAAGGTCCTAGGTGTGAATCCAAGACCATGTGTTGAGTTAACATGTTCTCCCCGTGTCTACACGGGTTTCCCCCCCACCATTATAAACACATGCATGTTAGGGTAAATACTCCTGCCTGTGCCTCTGAGCTAGCCAATAGGAACAAGAATTGGAGTTGGTCCCCGAGTGCTGCAGCGGCTCACTGCTCCGATAGAGTGGGGGTCCCCTTTTAACATGTCACATAGGATGATACAATACGTTACAATTTCATTCAGCACATGCTTTTATCCAAAGCAATGGACACCTGAGAGTTAGTACAACACAAGCAGGGACCTAGTCAGGAGAGGACAATGTGCCCCGAAGCTAATCTCAAGTCCACCAGGACGTTGGTGCCATCAGGTACTGCCCAGAGGTAATGAACATACTGAACAGAAGCAGATCCCCCTTCCCCCATTTTTCATTAATCAAGTCCATCAAGCCGAGTTCAAATATGGAGGTATCCACTAAAGAAGCCGGGCTTTTAGCTTTTTCTTAAGGATTCGAGAGTAACTCAGCAGATCAAATGGAGTCTGGTAGCTCCTTGCACCACCAGGAACTACAAAAGAGAAAGAGCCTAGCTAATGAGGAAAGCAGAGAGCCAATTCTGTTGCATGTATGCAAAATGACACATGGTTTCCATCTTTTTCTTCCTGCTCCACTGTTGTCCTCCGTACCCATTTGACCATTACCGTTACCCATCTGTCCACAGATAAGGTGCCTGACTGATCCATCAATCAATCAATCAATCAATCAATCAATCCGGGGAAATGAGAGCTTCATGATGGTCTACATTAAAGCTGTTTAGATGAGGGAAGTGTTTCCACCTGGGTGAGCCACATTGATGGAGTATTAATGAGGAAACAGAGAGGCCATTACATAGAGCACCCATCTCCAGGTTGGGCTGCAGTGGTAGGCTGGTTTCCAGGGTGGCCATCATCAAAGCTATTTTTACTGCTCTGAAAAGTCCTCTGCACCCTGTTCTTTCCCTCGACCCATCTTCGGGGATTTCCGTGAGATTTATGAACAAAGGGCAAATGATGATTTTATATACTTAGATGTGTGGAAGAGTCCCCTTGAAAAAAGGGGGGGAATATGTCATGAGGGGGTCTGTGGTCCTATGAAAAGACAAAAAACATGCATCTGTGTCTCACTAGATGGCACTGTTTCCACTTTCCCAAAGCAAAGGAACCAGCAGAGGGAGAGTGAAGCTCCTTGCCTTGCATAACATTCACCATCCACATTAATGTGGACGTAAACATGCTCCTGGGCAAAGACACCACTTGATCAAGCTGCTTCTGGGGGATAGGTTCGCGCAAGTTTTAATCACTTCCCAGTGTAAAAGGAACCGGTCAGCCCAATGACTTGATGATTTGAAATTTGGGCAGTATGATGGTCAAATCTATTGCTACTGTTCAGCTCTTTATGCAGCAACCTGTGACAAAGTGTACAAATATAAGCTTATGCTGGTTTCATCCCAAATGAAACCACAACAGTGATGACATGCTAGTATTTTCTATTCCCCACTGCATGGACCATGGACCATATGGCCGGCAGGGCCACCAGGGCCCAGGCCATACCTACTTTTGAACATCACACATGTAAAAGATCATATAGCACAACACACACCACTGTCCTGTGTCTGCCACACAGCCTACCAGACAGCGATACAGGGCTAAATGACGCTCACACACAGATGCTGCTCCTTTCATACAGTTGACCATTAACCACCACCAACAGAGGTGAGCTTGGAGAACCCTTTTTAAATTCAACATGATAGGATTTGTTCTTTACCACTTGATGGGTTTAAAAAAAAATAATCATGCCATGTCTGGGACCTCCCCCTTGACCTTCCTGCCTTTGGTGACCCTACCAGGAGGCAAGCTTTGGATGACATAGCTCGCCAAGGCGAGGTGGAAATCCATGGGTGGAATGATGATGGTGTGTGTGTGTGTGCGTGTGTGTTTGGAGGGGGGGGGTTTGATGGGTCTGACCAATTTGAAATGTGTTCCGCAGTTCATGGCACAAACTATCATCTGTTGAATACTGATAGAATGACTAGCACAAGAAAACTATAGAAACGCAAATGATGGAAGGATAGAAAAATTGTCTCAGAAAGATGGGGAAGTAGAGTCAGAAGTGGAAAGTGAAGATATCCGAGAGAGGAAAGGGCCAGAGGGAGAAGGTGTACGGGATGGTGACAGTGTGGATCATTGTTTACGTTGCAAACAACCTTTCATCCGTGCCGCCCTTGACAGGGGCCAGCTACCTGCATGGCTAGCAGGCACCACAGACAGATGGAGAATAGGGAGAGAGTAGAGCAGTTCACACACGTTCTCATGTCTGAGCATCACTACTCACCTGCTCTCCTGCAGGGCGCGAGAGAGAGAGAGAGAGAGAGAGAGAGAGATAACGTCACTGACGGATAGCATGGGAGGCAGGGAGAGAAAGAAATGAGCAGAGAGAGAGAGAGAAGGAGAGAGAGAAAGGGAGACAGATGATTCCTCCTCCTCATGACAATATCTCTCCTATTCCACCTATGCCATATTAATGCCTTTGTGTCATTGCTTTTTCTTTTCTTTTTCTTTTTTTGCTAGCAGGACTCCTGAGGGCTAGTATGGATTTGGGATAGTCGTGCATTTGTGAGCATGGAAAAATCCACTTTCCATCCCTAAGTCTGAATTAGTTGTATTCAGGCTGGACCTGTGCAGCTTGGCCGGATAAAGCCTTGGTGGGTTTCTCTGATGTTCTATGAGGCTATAACTCAGTATTATGGAGGCTCAGCATGGACCAACATCTATTAACCTTTTAAAGTAAGTGGGCGTATGATGTGAATCACAGCTGGAAGGTGAATTTGTTGCATCATGACATTTCCTCTGTGCAGTCTCATCAGGTTATTTGTACCAGATGCATCGGTCGGATGGGCGATGCTCGTAAACACAACCTGTTCTCATGTTTGGCCCTGAAGTGCTGCATTCAGCATTGACAGCAGAAGGTCTTCGATTGAATACCAAACCGGTGAGGGGTTGGCAGAGCTCAGGAGGTAGGGTGGTTTGTTAGTAATCAGGACATTGGTGGTCAGATCCCCGGTTGCTGCTAAAAGCCTGGTGGGGTGTCCTTGAGCAAAGCACTGAACCCCTAACTGCGCTATGTGCCAGCTCTCACCGCCCCTGTACAATAGGATGGGTTGAATGCTGAGAACAAATTCCACCAGCTCTGGTAACATAGCAAACGAAATAACTCGGACACAGCTCCGCTCTATTTTCACTGGAGCACTTCACACATGGATATGATTTCCCTACATGCTCAGCGTACCCGTTCTCTCTGGGGGCCGTTTCACACTTGATCCCTTTCGGCCTCCCAAACAGTCGGAGCTATTAGTCAGCATTTGTCATGCATATGTGAACCCTCCAAAATGATTCAGACCCCACAGAAACAAACCAAACTCCGAAGTGGGATGTCTATTGCTCAGCTGGTTATCACCATGGGCCCCTGTGCATGTGTCACAGGATCCTGCTGCAGTACCAAGCCACATGGGTCGTTCAAAAAGAGCACAATGCACCAACTGCGTAAAGCTCCA
>OMLC01038772.1:0-14946 GCA_900302585.1 Regalecus glesne
AGAGAGAAAGGGGGAGAGAGAGAGGGGGGGAGAAAGAGAGAGAGAGAGGGAGAAAGAAGAGATGGGGAAAGGGAGAGAGGGGGAGGCAGGGTGAGAGAGAGAGAGAGAGAGAGAGAGAGAGAGGAGGAATAGGAAGACAGAGAGAGAGAGAGAGAGAGAAAAAGAAGAGATGGGGAAAGGGAGAGAGAGTGAGGGGGGAGAGGGGGAAGGCAGGGAGAGAGATCCTTGTGATTTCAGCACTGTGATTATGCGTGTGGGTGTTTGTAGTGCTCCGACACATATCCAACTCTATCCCCCATGAGTCATGGAACACAAACAGAGCGGAGCCCTAACCCTACACACAGTCCATACATCACACGCCACGGCAGCCTGGCGCTTACAGTGATCTTGGGCCTCTCGCCCTCACTCACGTCTCCGTGGCCGTATCCCTCATCCAATCTCTCTTTATCAATGTCCCTCCCCTCCATCTGTGGGGGCCACAAGAGAGAAATAGCAGAAGTCACTTGGTCCCAAGGCGGGGGTCCTAACATGCTTACTGCACAGTTGACGTGTCGTAAAACACACACATGCAGGGTTTCCCTACGGTGTGAACACTCTGAGACATCACCATTTCATATCCACTCACAGGCCAAAATAGGCACAAAAAAAACAAGCAGCGCGTAAGCCAAACTAAAGCAAAGGCTTTGGTCCCATCAGGGAACGGATCATCAGAAAGTGCTGATTAACATGTCTACTCATGTCCCTCCATGTCTGACTCCCTCACAATATCTTCCCCTCTCCGCTCCCTGCCTCCCCAACTCCTGGCTAGTCCTGCAATGCATAGGCACACACACACAGGGGCAGCAGGGCTGAGGAGGTAAGGTGGTCGTCTAGAAGTCAGAGGAGAAAGACGTGCATGTTAGGGTGAACACTCCTGTCTGTGTCCCTGAGCAAGGCAGTAGGAACAAGAGCTGGAGTTGGTCTCCAGAGTTCTGCAGCTGCTCACTGCTACTATACAATAGGATGAGTTAGATGCAGAAGAGAAACTCCATCTGCCTCGGTCCTGTGGCAAATACAACAATGCTACCCCCCCACATACACACACACACACACACACAGATGCAACATCCTCTATCCTTTACTGGTTCTACTTTGGTTTCTGTGCGGCCATACACACTTTGATGGTGTTCAAAGGGCGGCAGTGTGTGTGTGTGTGTGTGTGTGTGTGTGTGTGTATGGAGAGGGAGAAGGATAGTTCACAGGTCAATTATGTGGTGATACTGTTCTATTATAACTAAAAGCAGTCTGACCCTGCAGAGACACACACTCATCGGCAATTATCAGCCTAGATACGAACTGTGGCCCTGGAAGAATTTTTTGCCAGGGCCTTAATATAGCCTCTGCATCAGGCTATGGACAGCAGAGTAGAATATAATAGAACAGAGTAGAATATAATAGAACAGAGTAGAAGAGAATATAGCAGAATAGAATAGAGTAGAAGGGCTGCAGTAGCTCAAGGGTAAGTGGCTACTTCGGGAAGTGACGAGCCAGAGGTTGCCGGTTCAAACTCGTAGCCGGGTGTCAGGAAGGGCATCCTGCTTTAACGCCCCAAACTCCATCTAAGTTTGCGTCCCCCCCACATAACATGGAGACTAGTCGTGACCCATCTGCCCCAGAACAGAACAGAACCAGGAGAATGAAGCAGGATGAGGACGTGTTTTAGGATTCTGGAGGTGTGCTTATGTCTCATGATTAGTCTTCATGTCTTAGGAGTGGACAGGGACATAGATGGAGCTTGGGGGGGGGGGGCTTAAGGCAGGATGCCCTTTCTGAAGCCCCGTCATGGGTTAGAACCTGCAACATCTGGTTCGTCTGCTCCAGAAACATGTGTTCTACCACTGAGCTATCGTTCCCCAAGCTCCTGGCCCGCCGAAGTCTGGCTGTATAGGAGAGAGAAAACTAAACATGGCCAATATGCAGCCGTGCACATTTGTGCGCCTCCCACGGCTTGTCACAAAGGGAGGGTAGGAGACTTTGTCCCCTGATCTGGTTGCTCTCCTCTCAGCCAGCTATCAGAGATCCACCCACCACCTCAACAGGCGCACACCTCACCGCTTTGCAGGGTGTGTGTACTTGTGTGAGCGTGCGTGTGTGTGCTTCACCGGTTAGTGATTAAGCATTAATTGCTTTCAGAGACAAACTTAACTGCTAGTTAAGTGAACTTTGCAAAGTTCTCGCTTGGCCCCAGAGAGGAAAACACAACACGAGCTCCCTTTACATCCTGCACTTCGCTTTCGGCTTTGAGTCTGGTGACACCAAAGGGTAAGCTCCTCCGTCACTTTCATCTTGTGCTCAAATGTTGCCTTCTCCTCAAATCAACGCCGCCGCTTCCTCATTGTCGCATTTGCATCAGATCAGTTACATCTATACTTCTGTGTCTCCATCTCAGTTATTATGTCTCTGACAACGCACCTCGAAAGGCATCGACGTGCCACGTGAATGACTTGATTACCGATGGGTTTTAAACTTGAATTTATTCTCTTGACGTGACAACTGAATACGCAACACTATGGGGGGGGGGCAGCGTAGCTATGGAGGTAGGGTGGTCATCTGGTAATCAGAAGCTCGGTGGTTCAATCCCCGCTTCTTTCAGAGAGCATGTTGAGGTGTCCTTAAGCAAGACAACAAACCTCTAACTGGTTAAGCACTGTGATGGAATGGTGACCTGTCCAGGTTTCCTGAGATAGGCTCCAGCATGACCCCGGGACCCGACTTCAGAGGAGCAGTTGATGATTGATGGATGGATGCATGGATAGATTTGTACCACTGAAAAATAAAATAAAATGAAAAATCCTTCATTGAAATAGAATTCAACACTACTTCCATGAGCACCGTCAGCCTCAGCAGATTAGAAGCAAACTTGGCAAAATAACAGAAGGTTAAAGGTTGTGTCTGTCTTCACCTTGATCTCACAACATGGGACCAACCAACTGAAGTCATGTCTCTCTTTTCCCTTGTGCTTTGGTCCTCTTCCTCTTCCTCTTCCTCCACAGGTGAGTTGTTACAGCCAGTAGCTGAAGGAGAACACATGAGGATGATGGAGAACAGTTCCCCATCGTTGGCCAAGAAGCCGCGCTGGACCTCCCTGGAGATAGGTCTCACCACCATCATCTCCCTCCTCTTCATCATCATCGTGGCCCTCGTCATCCTCTTCGCCACACAAAAGACTGGTGAGTGTTAAAAACCAGTCAGGGAGCCGGTGAATGATTGGTCAGACCATGCATCAGTGCATCCATTAGCATGTAGAGGATCAACTCTGGCCAAAGGTTTTCCAAGAGATATTTTTAGGATGAATCTGTTGAAGACCTGCCAGTCTGTCACTCTAGCTTCGTATGATCCAGAGCCAAACTGCGTATTTCTGAAGATCTTCTGTCGACCACGTGCATCGGCCAGGCAGCCTCTCTCCAAGTCCCTGACAGAGTGACACAGATGAGACTATCAAATGCTGGGTGGATGGGGTTTCCTCTCGCCATGTTTTTGAACCACGGAGCATGAGGACAATCACCGAGCCATAGAGAGAAGCTCAGGGTCAAAGCTCTTTTCAGGGAGCGTGCTGCGTTTCGTCCCTGCCCGACGCACAACGATAGCCTTTTTATTAGAGGGATAAACCCCTTGAGATGAACCATCTCGTTATCAAGTGGGTCCTTGAAACAGATATACAGAAAATACAGCCAAGCCTCACTCACATGCGCTTACTCAGGCCTCTCCACTCCCACACTCACTGGTTTCTCTGAAGGACAAAATACATACACTAAATGCCTGTACATGGGTGGCATAGCTCAGGAGGTAGGGTGGTTGCCTAGTGATGAAGAGATTGGTGGTTTGATCCCCTTCAAGACAGTGAACCCCAAACTGCTCAGCCCTGCGATGGAATGATGTCCTGTAAGGGCGTTTCCCCGCATTTCACCCAATGACCACTAGGATAGGCTCCAGCACAACTCCAGGACCCAACCTCAGATAAGCGGTTGATGATGGATGGATGGATGGATGGATGGATGGATGGATAGCACATGTACACATACAAAGCTGCATGCATGCATTAATATGCACTCCCACATTGGAGATACATTATTTCTGTTTCTCAGAATCAACAGCAAGTTGTGTGAAGTCAGCTAAAGAGAGATGGCTTGGGGTAAGGAAAGGATTCCCTTATCAGTCCCGCAAGGGGAAATTTGGATTTCTCTGCATTTTTGACCCAACCTATTGTATAGGAGCAGTGAGCTGCCAACAGATGGCGCTCAGGGAGCAGTGAGGGGGTTAAGTGTCTTGCTCAAGGACACCTCGACATGCTGTATGCAGGACCGGGGATCGAACCTGCAACCTTCCGATCGCCAGGCGACCGCTCTACCCACTGAGCAATGCCGCCCCTTAGGGAGTGAAAGGAGGTAATGGTTGTAATTGAACTGGGCAGGTTGGGCCAATCAGACGGAGCTTTAGATTTAGAAGCACGTCACACAATTCCTTTAGAAATTCCGAGAACAAATAAAAAGAAGGATGCTCAGGATACCTTAGATATACGATGACCTATATGGAATTAAGAATGGTTTAACTGAGGACAATTTAAGAAAACATATTTAAAAATAAAGGTCTGCAAAGTTTATGTCAGATTGGTGGTTCGATCCCTGGGCCCTGCGGAAAGTGCGTCGAAGTGTCCTTGAGCAAGCCGCTGAACCCTAAGTGCTCCCTGAGCGCCACACGACAGCTATGCTTACTCCTCCCATTCAATTGGATGGCTGAAATGAAGAGAAAAAAAATCTACCATCCTCGGTCATGTGACTATAAAACACTTCTTCTTCATGTCGTTAATTGAAAATATGAAAGAAAACACCTCAGGCACTGCTCGAGTCGCCTCACATGTGATAATCCAAACCTCAGTTTAACAAGGCAGGTGATGTAAAACCGTACACAAGCTGGTTTTTGTTCTCCTAACGTTTGCTTGGTTAAACTCCGTTATTATCCACGCTAATACAGGACCATGCATTTGTCTTTGTCGCCGAGGCAACCTGGTTGCGGTGATTACAGTACACGCATGGAGACGTAGACCTGTGCACGAGGGCAAGTTGCAACGCGGTGGAGATAAAACTCCAGGTCAGCTCATGGGAACTCAGATTGTTCCAGTGGGATTTTCAAGACTGGAGCAGCCCCCTCATCCTCTCACCAGTGTAATCAAACCCACCGGCAATAAGCTAGTGCCGCTAATAAAAATCTGTTATGACTGTAATTAGTAGCTTCAATGTCGCCATGAATCAACTGTAAAGTTGGCGTTGTGAACGTTTGAACCGTACAGCCGGAATCATTCGGTTAATTCGATTGATTGTCAATCAAGAGCTGGTTAGCATTTCCACTCGCAGGCTATGAGCTAGCTAGACAAAGAAGAAGAAACTCTTTTCTTTTGTCAACAACAAAATTTGTTCTCCACATTTTAATCCATCCTATTTACAAGAGCAGTGAGCAGCTGCAGCGCCCAGGGACCAACTCCAGTTCTTTTTTCCGAATGCCTTGCTCAGGGACACAGGCCGGAATATTAACCCTAACATGCATGTCTTTATGATGGTGGGAGGAAACCACAGCACCTGATGGAAACCCACTCAGACACAGGTAGAACACGCACAGTCCACACAGAAATGACGTGGGACGGGATTCAAACCCAGGACCTTCTTCCTGTGACACAACAATGCCAAACATGTTTACAAGTGTGAGCTATTGGTGCCTGGACAAAATCCCATTCAGCCTCAAAATTCCCGTCAGCATTTCCTAAACCACCGTAGCAATGCAATCAGTTTGGCCAATGGGAAGTCACATGATCACAGATGCAGGCTGGGATTGGTTGATTTGTGGCTGCTCCTTTTCAATGTTGGAGCAACAGCCCCTCAAAGTGTCTGTGCTAGTGAACGATACTAACTGCTGCACTACCATACCACTCCTATGCTGTCTGGGAGAGTCTTCGGCCAACCTTTGACCCCCAATCCTCACTTAACAGCAGCCAGAGGCTGAAAGTCAGCCCACCAACAGTAACTATGGGTCATAAAGCCATGACATGTGCATAGGCAGACAAATAAAATGATAAATAAATAAGTGGATTTATTAACGCATCGATCCACTCGTAACACATGCTGAAGGTCGGGAACATTATTAAACTGATAAGATAAGATCTTAAAGCATTAGAGGCTTCGGGTTGTGCTACCCTGTGTCAATGCGTTTGTGCATCAGGTGTGTCAAGCTAATTTTGCGGTCACGTGCCAGATAAATGTTTAAACTGTCGTGTCAGGAAAATTAAAACCATGACTGTCTGCATGCGTGGGTGTCCAAGTGCATTTGTGAGCCTGTGCTCGTGTGTTAACGTGTGTGAGCTTTAGCTTCAACGAGGCCACATTTGACTGACAGTTTGGAGCCAAAGTGACTCCCGACAGATAGACACAAAGTTGACTCAACATTTCTAAATAGTTTATAGAAGTCTGCTTGTGTGTGTCGGGGGGTGGGGGGTGTTTTGCTGGGGACTGCAAGACTCCCGTTTATCCCAGACAGTGATGGTTTGTTCTTTTCTCTCCCGATTCTCTTGTTTCAGATGAAATCTGCACCACGGCTGATTGCACACAATCAGGTAAGCACTGTGCCCCGCTTTCTGCTCTTCCATGCGCATGCATGTGTACGTGCACATGTCTGTTTTTGTGAGCATGTGCAGATACTCAACCATCAGGGTATGTATGGTTTCAAATGTTGTGATTCTTCTGAAGAAAATAAGACAGAATAGCAAAAAGGGGGAGAGGGTCAGTCCTCATGAGGGTCTCAGAGTAGAGCCTCTGCTCCTCTACCTAGAGAGGAGCCAGTGGAGGAGATTCAGCATCTAGTCAGGAGGTCACCTGGTCTCCTCCCTAGTGAGGTGTTCCAGACACGTCCAGCTGGGAGGAGGCCACGGGGTAGACTGAGGACCAGATGGAGGGATTATATTTCCACCCTGGGACCACGTCAGGACCCCCACTCAGAGCTGGTGGATGAAGCCAGGAGGAGGAGGTTTGGGGTCCCCTGGTGGAACTGATACCTCATTACCTGGCTTTGGATAGGTGGTAAATGATGGATGGATGGATGGATGGATGAAATTAGCCAGATTCACACCGACATTTCAAAGGGACTCACTATGTCAAATCTTCATCTCTAAATGATGTCGTCTTCTATTCAGAATGGTAAAGGTGGTCATTGAAAACGTGTTTGCCCACCAGCAGCACTTGAATCAAGTCAAGAAAAGCAAAAAAAAACCCATCATTTATTTGTTGAAGCTATTCTACCTCGAGCAGTAGGCAGCCCGATGATGAAGAACATTTTCAGACAAGCCGTCATGATACAATCCGAGAGAAGCCATTTTCCATACACATACTTAGGACCCCCTATAACATCATTTATCAATTTGCCAACCGGATTTGTTTCCCGTTCTCTTTCCTCGGATGCTTCAAGTAGCTGGTTGTGTTGTTGGTCCAGATGAGTTCCATGACTCATCAGTTCTCTGTTTAGGTGCTCCAGGGTGTCACCTTCTGTTTGTGGGTAACTGAACGTCAAGGCACAGAGGTCATGAGAAGTTCTTAAGGCTTTTTCCCCTCACACACAGCCCAGTCCTGAATTCCAAAATCCTGAACAAGGCGATGCGTGGGTAGAATCAGAAGCATCCTGGTTTCTGTTATTATTCAGTCTGAGTAGCATTGACCAATCACGTTTGAGAGGTCGGCGATTCCTACGGGAACATCTTTGGCTGCATGTTAGTACCCATGTGGGGACTGAAAGAGACTGGTCGAAATGTCACCTGGGCTGAAAACACCTACAAAAGGAATGGACGTGTCCATGTTGCGTGCTGAAACGCTTGACTTGTATTGACTACTAGGGAAACAATCCAGTCGTAGACGTCGTCTCTCAACTCCGGCTCCATCCTCACATCTAAAGGTGCTAATCTGACTCTAAACCATGATGGCCACACAGACCTGGGAGTCATTCATAGGAAACGGAAGATGACAAATTAGCATCTGGGTCGCAGAAATTGAGTAATGCAGCCCAATTTACTGAAACACCTACAAACAAGCAGCCCACCCAAAAGGCCGACAAAAAAGACCCTCAGAAGCTATTGCCAGCATTTTAATAGAGGCTGACAGTTAAATGAGCGTCACTCCAATTACACTGCAATTGGCCAATAAGGACAAGCTGGAGGCGCTGTTTAAAGTGAGGGTTTGCACCCGAGATCAATCTGGAAAAAATTCCATCCTCTCCGTCTAAGCTACTGTGAACTGGGAAGACCCCGGAGGCCAAAAGATGACATGTTGACAGGAGTCCAGGCAGTACTGCTACTGCATGGCGCCCTCCTGTTTAGTGGTTCAAGTTAATCTTTTATTTCCTCTGGGTTCCTGGATGGAGAAGAATGCACCCTGATTGACTGAGACACCTGTGAACCAGTCGCCCACCCTAAAAAAACCTGGTGCAACTATTGTAAGAAATCTAATATCAGCTGACAGCTAAATGAGCTCCACTGCTTTTGCACCACAATTGGCCGATTAGAATAGAGGCGCTGTTTAAAGCCAAAGTTTGCACCCGAGCTCCATCTGGAAAAGATTCCACCATTTCTGTCCACGCTACTGTGCACTGGAGAGACCCGGAGGCCAAAAGATGATGGGTGGACGTGAGTCTGGCCAGTGCAGCTCACGCATGGCCGTATGGTTTTGTGCTTCAAGCTCATCTGTTATTTCCTCCAGAAGAGGAAGTAAACAGATTACTCTGCACCCCATCCTCAGACATCCCAAACCGGCGCACAGCAAATGTGTTCCTGAAGCTTCTTTGTCATCCCGTTCATCCCCTTTGTCCTTCTCTGCCAAAAATGAAAGGTGCAGCCATGTTTGTGCCCAAAGAGCAGATGCCTTCACTGGACGTTAGATGCCGTACACCAGTCAGGGTGAAATTCATGGGCTTTCCCTTAGTACAGTAGACGTTGGGTGCAATTAGGATTATTTGCATAACTTCCTCTTTCTGTTTCAAGCTTTCCAGCTGACAAGCCAAGTCTTATGCATTTATCCGGTGGAAAGTTTGAGATGCTTGCATCCCCACATCCACCAGTCTACACGTGTAAAAAAAACCATAAAGCAAAGTGCGGGTGTAGCAAGTAAGGCTTATCTCAGTCTAGCATGCAGTGGTGTTCACCTCACTGCATACCTTTGATAAACCCAAGAGATAGACTTACAGTGCAGGACTTGTAGTCACATTTAAACCTGCAGACAAATCCCAGGTCGTGTTAGTCGTCACGGCTGGTGCCGGCAGGGTGACAGGAATACAGGGGGAAGAGCCCCGAACTCAGATGACAGGCAGACTGATGGAGTTCAATGACTTGATATATAAAAAAAATGCTATGAAGGCTTAGAGGGATTTTGAGGCAAGAAAGGGTGAGGGAGGTTTGTTTGACAGGTCACGCTTAGCCCCCGTGTAGTGAGGGTGGACACGGACGTACAGAGAGCTCGGGGGATTAAGGACGGATGCCTTTCTTGACGCTCCACGGTGGGTTCGAACTCGTTGACTCTGGCTCGGCAATTCCTGCAGCACGTGCTCTACCACTGAGGCCCTGAGGCGAGCGAGGGTCAAAACCAGAACAGACGCTCCAGGCAAACAGATCTGACGAGGAGCAAGCGAGAACCAAAAGTCCAGGAAATGGACACGGTTAAAACAGGGAGGTGGCTGGTCTCAGACAGACCCATGCACAGAACAGAGGCTACAGAGCAAGACATGGAGCACATGGCAGCTCAACAACAGGGCGTCAAGAAATCCTGGGGGAGCAGCCATCTTAGAAACAGCATTTTGAAATGTTCATCTGTCCTCAGCTTACTGCACAGAGACACAAGTCCTTCAGCCTTATTCACTGAATGAGAGTTCTGTGGAGCGCTGTCACGCCGAAACCTCATTATGAACGTGAGAACCTGATGACACGGCACTGGTCCCCGGCTCAGTGGGGGACCAAAGTCCAGTGGTCATAAAGGATGAACCAATCTAGATTTGTGAACCACAGTCGGGAGGGGAGATAAAGAATGAGCCGTGGAGGCGACAGGGCAACTCTCCCGGAGGTCACTGAAGGTGGAGGTACCAGAAGCCACTCGCGGACAACACGCTTTATCGAGCTGAGCCGGGGGACGGCTTGGTTCACCAGAACCCATGCGGGTGCATCCCCTGTGGACGCACAGCTGCATGGAAGACACTCACGGAGCAATCGACCAAAAACCAGCCATTGGAACCGCCACCATAGAGTTACATCGACTTCATACAAGATGCAGACATTGTGTCAAAGATTAGAGCTGTGCCCCGATCAATAAAATACAAGGAACAACACCAGTGAGCCAATCAAGCAGGTCCGTTCATACCAGTGCTGATTTGGACAACACCTTTAGCCAATCCGCCCATTTTGAAAGTTTGGGGTCTTGTTCACAGCAGAGATTCTACTTCCCACTCAGACTTGGGGTGTTTGGGGTGGAGCAGAGGGCTGTTTCTACTCCACCAGGCTTCATTAGAGAACATAGGCAGGTACGGGACGTCAGCGAGATCCAGAAAAAACAGTCTGTACACTGTGATGCTAAGCATGCTCCTCTGCTGGACTGTCATGAAGGTTATTGGGAAGAATGACCACCAGTCCCTCCAGTCAATATAGGAGCGGTCTGCTCTCAGGATATTGTCTGATCCATCCCAAACGCCCCATGCCAAGTACGAGCTCGTGCCCTCTGGCAGAAGGTACAGCGTGGCCTTGTGCCAAAGCATCTTAAACTCATTTGTGCCTTCTTAATTTAAAAATGAAAAGATTGCTTCAGCTGCAGACTTGTGCAATAGCTTCTTACGCAGAGCTTCCCCGAAAGTAGTGGTAGACTTTTTGATGTGAGGCAAGGGGTTGTGCAAGATGTCGCTCATTCTTGCCACGGGTTGTGTAATGCGTGGTAGTGATGTACTTCAGGATGCATTATGCAGCCTTATGACATGCAGGACTCGAGTTCCTTGACAAAATGTTTGAAGCCGTCCCAGCCGCTCTCCCTAATCCTACTCCAACTTATTTTCTTATGAGTGTTGTATCTTAATCATGTCTTTAGTGGTGTTTTATATGGTCTTAGTGTTTTAATGCCCAACCTTCATAAAACCTCATTGGGTCTCTTGAAAGGTGCTATATAAATTAAAATTATTACTCATTATTACTAATAATTTCTCTACAGGGACAATAAAGCATTTGTGTATCTTAGAGTACTGCATCACATGGTATCGTATCAGTATAGGTAGCAAGTGGCTGATAAGGGAATGAGGGGCAGGTGAGGAATGGGCCGAGTGGGCCAGGTAACTGCAGGGGACAGGTTTGTAGTGGGGGAAAGGAGGGAGACTCTGAGGGCATCTGATGGAGAGTTAGAGGATTTGAGATATGAGAAGTACGGTGTGTGTGTGTGTGTGTGTGTGTGAAGACACATGGGGCTAGCAGATTAAAGGCAAGCACAGATGGACAGTCTGAGGGATGTGAGGGATTTTGAGTCACTGTATGTGGAGTGACAAAGAGCACAGGTTTCCTGTGTTTATGTTGAAGAGTCAGTTCAGGAGGCACTCCACTGTGCTACCAAGTACCGTACTACCCACTGAAGGGTGAACCAGAATCTGATCTATGCGCTAGGTTTTCTTAAGGGCCGTAAGAAATTCCTGCTGAACTCGTCCTGTTAAACAGCGTTAGGATGCTCAAGCAGAGCTGGCCAGGCAAGCAAAGACATAAGGGGTCAATAGGTAAGTCTCACTTGTATAGAGCATTATCTTAGTCGCCAAAGAAAATGGAGGTGGTGTAGCTCAGGAGGTAGGGCAGTTGTCCGGTAATCGAATGATTGGTGGTTGAACCTCCGTTCCTGCAGAAAGCGTGTCGAAGTGTCATTGATCAAGACACTAAATCCCTGACTGCTCAAGTCTTGCAATGGAATGATAACCTGTCCAGGGTGTTTCCCCATCTTTTGCCCAATGAGTGCTGGGATAGGCTCCAGTATGACTCCGTGGCTCAACTTCAGACCAGTGGTTGACAATGGATGGACCAAAGAAAATAAGGGCAGCCTAGCTCAGGCAGCAGGACATTCATCAGAAGAAAGTGTCAAAGTGTCCTTGAGCAAGACCCTGGACACCTAAGTGCTCGGGACAACAAATGAAAATTAGCCTTGTGGCTAAATATTGCATATGTACATTCCAAATGTTCATAATATGTACCGTCCCTATAAAGGAGATTGTTGGTTATTATTATTATTAAATACACGAGTGTACAACTCAAGTATTGGCCGTGCATCATGTTGATCTGATCCTTGTCCAGTTAAGGGTAGGGTTAGGGCGGCATAGTGGGTAGAGTGGTCGTCTGGCAATCGGAACATTGCAGGATCGATCCCCGGTCCTGCATACTGCATGCAGAGGCGTCCTTGAGCAAGACACTGAACCCCAAACTGCTCCCCGAGCGCCATGTGTTGGCAGCTCACTGCTCCTATACAATAGGTTGGGTCAAAAATACAGAGAAATCCAAATTTCCCCTTGTGGGACTGATAAGGGAATCCTTCCTTTCCTTTTTTTTCCTTTCTGAAAATGATTTCCTTGCAGTTCTTTGAGTTAATCTTGCCTTTCTCTCTCTCTCTCTTCAAAGCGTCTCGGCTGATTGAGAACATGGATGCCAGCGTGGACCCGTGTCAGAACTTCTATCAGTACGCATGTGGTGGGTGGTTGAAGAAAAATATCATCCCTGAGACCAGCTCCCGATATAGCACCTTCGACATCCTACGGGACGAACTGGAGGTCATCCTGAAAGGTCAGGAACATGCACGCGCACACACACACACAAACACACCCCTGCTTGGACGAACACAGATAGACACACATGCATATCCAAACATACACACATGAAGAGGAACCACACACGGAGAGTCATGCACGCCCACGTCTGCTGGGTTTGAAGACGTGATCAGCAGTGTGTAAATATTTAGCAAGAGTGCTTCTGAATTTCCACCGTGATAATTTCTTGAACAGCAGCGTTTCTTTCACAAGTGAATTGAGAACAGCTTGATTCAGCTGGTTCAAGCACTTGAGCTAAAGAGGGCTGCCCTTGAGGGACCGGAGCGCTATAGATATCCCACATGCCATGGGAATTTGGCTTCAGAGCAGCCTGGCATGTCAGCGGAGAGTTTGTCAACAGTCCTGGCATCAACACCGGGTGTAGACGTTTCTTTGAATGTGTGAGTGTGAGAGAGAGAGAGACAAAGAGATATGGGTGGGGGGGGAGACGCTGTGCTCCGCTCACACTGAAAGACTCCAGCACATGGTGGTGCTAAGAATCTCAATGGCGAGTGGATCCGTCTCAGGTGTTGTGCCAGCTCTGAGCGAGCCTGGAGCCTTGTTATCCTCCCTGTTAGACAGCCGACACAGGGAGGCTTGCGTTGCACTTCATGCTTTTCAGTGTGGTGTGTGAGACAGGTGGAGTGTGCGAGATAGGGAGAGAGAGCTGAATAACTGTGTGCACCTTTGTGACAACGTGTCCGAGTGTACGGGTGTGTGTGTGTTCTTCTGAAGACATATTTGTGAGGAGCGATAAGGGTTTTTAGGAACTGTACGAATGTGGGCAATCTTTGCTAAATGAGGCCGTTCTGGGAGACGTGGTAACTCGGGAGCAGAACGCGTGTCTTGAGAACTAGCGAGCCCAGAGGCTGCAGGATTGAGCCCACCATGAGGGATCATGAAGGGCGTCCAGCCTCAATCCCCATGCCCTCAGATAGAACGGGGACCTATCCAGGTGGTTTCCCTGCCATTTGTCCAATGAGCGCTGGCTTAGGCTCCGGCATAGCCCCTCAACCCAACTTTGGATTAGCGGTTGATGACGGATGGATGGAGGGCATTTAGGCTGGATCTTGTGTCTTTAAGGGGGCATTTTAGGGTTCAGGGCTTGGTTTTAGGGTTAAGATTAAAACAAGGGTGAGGGTAAAGGTTAAGGCTGGGTATGTTGTGTGGATGTTTAAGGCTAGCTTTAGGAGCATGACAAATGGACTTATTTTCATATAGTGCTTTTCTAGTCTTGTGACCAAAGCGCTTTCCAATTAATACATTACGCATTCTGAACATGGGGGATTAAGGCCAGGTGTCCTTCCTGGTGCTCTGCAGTAGGATCAAACCTGCGATGCCCAACTTGCAGCAAGACATGTGCCCTACCATTGAGTTACTGTAGCCAGTGAATAAATCATCTCAATGAGAGGCCCATTTTCAAGTGTCACCATCAGTCCCCAAGTTGGGGGGGGGCTTAAATAGACCGTGGGGATTTAGGCCAGATGCCTTTCTTGATGACCAGCAGTGGGTTCAAACACACAACATCTGGCTAGTCAGTTCCCAAAGCACATGCTCTGCCCCTGCAGCCCCCGATTGAATGAATTAAGCCAATAAGGAAACCTTATTGACATGCATAGAAAAAAATGGGTGTATGTGCTGAACTCTCCCCAGCATCAGATCCCAAAGTTCAAGGAGTTGTGGAAAGGACAGGGATATCCCGAGCAGACCCAGAGACGGTTTAACAGTTGGTACTAAGCCCTTAATCTTCATTTCCCTCGACTTTGCAATTAATGTAGCAATACTGGTAACCTTCCAGTGCAATGAAGACCGACTAGAGGACAATAATATGGTGCAGAATAACAAAATAGGTCAGCCTGCATGCAGTAAAGCAGGACACATCCCTTCGCTAGTATTGAGAAATGGAATGTCAGGAGCGTCAATGGACAAACTAACATGCATTTGATACAAGCAACATTATTTTTCCTAGAAAGACTGGTTTTTGCACATACTTAAAAATGGGAAAAATAAATTTCATATCCGAGCATTGGATTTAATTATTTGCTGATAAGGACATTTGTTATTGCGCCTTGCATA
>OMLC01038787.1:7063-25985 GCA_900302585.1 Regalecus glesne
ACTGACAGAATGGAGCATGCTGGGAGAGATTTAAGATATTTAGGAGGAAAAATAGGTAAATGGCTTTAAATTGTGTGTCTGTATTCTGGTACTAAAAGCGCTATTTGTCAAATATGACACCGATAACTTCCAAGTCATCGTCTGGCTGATATAAAAATTAGAGCTAGCTGAAAAAGATGCTTATTTCCGACTGCATGTGCACTACTGTGCTCTGGCATGTGTTTATTTTCTTGTCCTATGCACGCTATCGTATTAGGTGTTCCCCTCAAACATAATAATCATGGACTTAAGTTTTTCAAATTACTGTGTGGGTGTTTGTTAGTCATCCACTGTACCAGCATCATGCAGAATTGGCGGAACATCTCATCATTTGTTTCAATAAACATAAAGAAAATATAAATGTGCATAAGTGCCTTAAGAAAGCTGCTGAACAAGGAAGTGAAAAAGATGTCATTAAAATTCTGCAGCCATAAAGATGGATTTGTGAATGTGTATATATAGACTTTTGTTCTTGTTAATGTGACAAAACCAAAGATCATAGTTGAGTCTGGTTACTTATATTTGAGCTTCTATTTGTAACTGCAGGGCTAATACCCAGAGTATTGTTTGTTTTCTGTTATATCTCTCACTCTTTCCAACTACCTCCACTATATTGCATGAAAGATGCGTTAAATGTTTGTAGCATGCTCACCTTTCTTATCGCAGAGCAATTACAGCACAAATACTCTTTTCAAGTGCCGTGATAAAAAACCTGCTCATTTAATACATCGTCCGTGTCTGTTGTGATTACCTGGCACGACACCCCCCCTAGTTGTTAGTTAGTAGTAGCCTGGCAATCTTTACATTTTCACATAATAATTGCACCATATTCAAGTTATTACAGAATAAGATAAATAGGGGATAAAGAATGGGGTGGCATGGTGCTAAAGGTACACTGGGTTTGCTAGTAATTGGAAGGTTGCAGGATTGATCCCCAGGTCCTTCAGAAAGCATGCTGAAGTGTTCTTGAGTAAGACACTGAACCCTTAACTGCTCCGAGTGCTGCGGCAGCCCACTGCTTCTATAAGATAGGAAAAGTCAAATGCAGAGGACTTTTTTTTTCAGCATACAATGACCAAATAACATGGCTTACTTTTATATAAGATATGAGGCACTGTGCTCTGCCAAAAAGGCTCGATAAGGTGTGAAGGCTGGCTTCACAGCATGACTTTTTTTACAGTGCAATTTCAGGACAGTAATTTTATTTTCAGCTGCAGGAAAACCCTGAGGAAAAAAATAATAGCCTTGATGCTTATGAAGCAGTCACATACCAGATTGTATGTTGCCAATGCTTTGTTCAATTTTGAAAACCAACTAACCCTGGTCTTATAGCTTCAGCCTTTATTGTGTGACAGGAGCTCTTTTTGAACTCTGACAAACTGTTAACCATGTCATATCTATCTGAAACTTACCTACCTCTTCTTCACCTCTCTAGTGTCTCTTTTTGGTGACTTATCTTTTTGTCATATTCCTAATCTCTGCTCTCTCCTGTCCTGGTCATAAAAAGGATGCAATCAACATAGGCTGACCAAGTTATAACCAAATCTCTCATTGTTTCTATATGATGACTCAATCATAAATATGTTTTTTAAATCATTTTATCTTATACATAGATTTAACCAGTTATTTCAACTCGCAACCAATATCAGAATATACAAAAGAAAACCATATATACACACTATTCACAAAAAGGTGGATCTGTACAACTGGATTAGAAGTTTATTCAGAAACGTTTCATCACTTAAACGGGTGACCACTTCAGTCTGAGCTGACTGCTGCATCCCCACCCTACAGTGATACCACAATACGCTGGGTTCATATGAGAGTTGGTCATTGAATGCATAGTCAGTGGTAATGAGTACTTTTCACAGAGGACTGGGGGATATTTCCAATCACAGCATTGTAAGAAGATGACTGATGTATTCTCAGTCCACCACCCCTGTTCAATGATGGTCGCTCCCTCTTAACATAAATGGGCTCTTTAACCCCTCTTTCAAACCAGCGTTCCTCCCTGTCAAGTATGTGAACATCATCATCTTGCATGAGTGTCCACTAGCCTGTATATGGGTGTAGATTGCAGGGTCCTGGCTTGACGTGTTGGCTCTCCCGTTTTGTGCCAGCCTCTTAACCAGCATCTGTTTGGTCTCCCAGATGTACAAGTCAATACAGTCTTGATGTATGTCGCTCTGGGTGAGAGCGTCTGCTAAAAACCTGCAATGTCAATGTCCTCCTGGCATTTAACAGCGTACACTACATTACTCTGTGCCGGGCGATCCGATCCTTGGGGTGGACCAACTTTTGACACTGTGTCTTATGAGGTTTGAAAGCAACTGAGAGTGCAATCAATGGCCAACTTGCAAATGAACCCAGCTTTTTGTTATGTGGTATCACTGTATTGTTTATAAGGGTGGTGATGCTTTCAGTCTGCTCAGACTGAAGATGTCAACTGTTTGAGTGACGGAATGTAAAGCAAACGTATATCAATCAGCATTCTATTACTTACTACATTGTTATCACTGGATTCTGTGCTCTCTCACCTGATGACATCTATCATGATTATAATCAGCCTAACTTACTGCTGGTAATTGAAATATGTAGCGACATTGTAGTTAGCTAGACATTTCTGTTTACTGTTGAGTGTGAACTATGGTAGCCTAGCTAGCTTCCCATCTGAGTGGAATACATGTTTCAATCATCAAATCAGTCATCTCTTTGCCTTCTACAAAGGCAAAGTAAAGTCATCCCACATTCTTTCTGTACATAGTCCACATTAATATCACAGTGAATGCAGGTTAACTAGATCAGTAGTTCTGTGCCATTACAGACCGATTTGCCTTGGGAGATGGCCAGCTGTGCCTTGGAATTTGTTTTATTTGGGATATTTTTTGTAGCTATAACCATATTTTGAGGACTGCCTTGGAAATACTAATTTTCACAAATGGTTAGCCTTATGACAAAAATGTTTGAGAACCACTGAGCTAGACTAGCTAATGAGGTATAGAGCTTTCTTCACCAACCTGAGCTTCTAGATGAGGTAGTGGCACTCTCACGCCCTGACTCATCTGCCGCTACAGTAACAGAAGATAACCCTTTCTTTACCTCCTTTAGTCCCACTTGCATCTCATACCCTTCATCCTTTTTCTTTTGGACAAAGCTTCTTATATCCATCACCTTCAAGTCTTGCCTTTTGAATTAGCCAGCTAGCTCCCACTAGATGCCAATAATGCCTGGTAAATGGTGCATGCCGTTTCATTTTCTTTCATACTCACATAAAATGTTTGCTTGCCAATTTGTGTGAAGTAGATCTACTGCTTTACTTGGAGTCAGGTTAGACTGAAGATGTTACTTGTATCGGTGATGAAACATTTCTCTCAATAAGTGCTGTATCCAGATGAACTGATTCAATTTTTTTGTGATTTCCTTACCTGGATTAAGTACAGTCAATTTCGTTTGTATAGCCATTATAATAAATTCTAAAAATTGCCTCAGTGGGCTTTACAATAACACAGCATCCTATGCTTAGACCCTCACATTGGATAAGAAAAAACTCCCTTTAAAAACCCCTTTAACAGGGTGAAAGAATAGGAAGGAACCTCAGGAAGAGCAACAGAAGAGTGATCTCTCTCTCCCAATACAGACAGGCGTGCATCGGATATGTATACAGAATGAAACACAATTTAGAGAATATAACACAAAACGATAACATTATTGAGCATACATTAAAGTCATTTGCTACTTTAATGACACACATAGACCCTAAATATACTTGCATTTTTCATGAATGATATATTTTTTTTGAAGGCTTTTATACATTATTAGAATTACAGATGAATAGATCCTGATCTATTTTTCGAATTGTTATCAGTTTAAAAACATGGAATAAAAATTGAGATCAGGGCTATTAGCAAACTATTCAGGCCTGTGTCTCTAGGGTCAGGTTGTTCCTTTATATTTTTTTCACTCTTTCAGGGACCTAAATGATAGCAGTAAATTGATCAAGCACGTATACCTTCCTGAACTCTCCAAGGTGCTGTATAGATGATTGTGTGTTTGTGTCTTCCACTGCAGAAACTGAATTGAAGTACATTGTCCAAGATGGGGGTAATCATTCACATTATGAATTCAATTTTCAATTTACCTTCTGTATCAAGTTTATTGAAGCTTCCATTGAGCCCCAGCACCGGTAAACTATGCAGAAAAGAATCTTCTGAGCTCAATGAAGAACCATAGTTTTGCAGATTGAATTGACTATCAATTCGAATCCTGTCAAGGCTTTTGTCTATTCACATTGGTGATTAAACCCAAGAAGGTCACTGCCACATAAGTCTGAGCAGCTATTGAGATTGATTCACAGTAATTGCTTTAGTTGGACTGGACTATCATTTCCACATTGTAACAAAGGTATTAAGTCTGATCTGGGAAGCTGTATTATAGTTTACTCAAGTGGTTCTCCCAGAGTTACCCTGTCTGAAATCATTTAGCATATTGCTAATTTTAGTTTGGCATGAAAGGTAGCCAGAGTCAAGGCCTATTATACACAATTCTCTACTAGTTGTGGTACTCCACATTGGGAATTATCAGTTGTTAGCTTGTGGGAAACCTCTATAAAGTTATTTAACATTTGTGCTAGTCTAGAGCCAGGCTAATGGAAGTTATCAAAAACACTAATCTCTATGTGTTTAATGATATAATATGCAATGCATTTTCAGATGTCAATTTGTTTCGCAACAGGCCGCTTATATGGTGCTCCTATTTAGTTTCTCACCTGTACTCGACACCACGGGAAAAGTCTTTTGATGGCCGTTACTTGCATGGATTTCTGAAGAACACTGTTAAATTATTTGAATTGTTGATGGACACCTCACCATTCCCCATGGTTCCATTGAGCAATAGCTCTACAGTCCTTTCAGAGAATTCACAGGCTTCATCTTTGTGCTCATCCAGACTATAGTGGTCAATCCTAGCCTTAGCACAAACAAGATAAATATAAGACTTTGTTGGGATACAGATGTACAGTGGGAAAATAAGTATTTCACCCCTGCTGATTATTTGACTTTGCTCCCTTACAAATAAATGTACAGTCTATATTTTTCATGGTAGGTTCATCTTAAGTGAGAGACGGAATCCCAGTAAATCTTAATATTAGAGTTTTAAACATTTATTTTTGTTTCATTGAGGAAAATAAGTATTTCACCCCCTAGCAAACCATGACTCAGTACTCTGTGGAGAAACTTTTGTTGGCAAGCACAGTGGCCAAATGTCTCTTGTAGTTGGCCACTAAGTTTGTGCAGATCTCAGGAGGGATTTTGGTCCACAGCTCTTTACAGATCCTCTACAAATCTTTAAGGTTTGTAGGTTGTAGCTTGGCAACTCGAGGCTTCAGCTCCCTCCATAGATTTTCTAAAGGATGGGTGCTCATTACGTCTATCGCGATCTACCTGTCGATCGCAAAGTTAGTGTGGGTAGATTGCATGGCATAAAAAAATAGAGGTCAGCCCATCATCCATCTTGTCACTTGATTGACATACAGGCCAGCCAATCAGATGACATCTGACTTGTCCCTGCGCATGCACAAACAATGGTGCAACGTGTAGTAGTTTGCATACTAAAAGTGTCAGCACCTCTGTTCTAAAGGATTAAGGTCCAGACACTGACTAGGCCCCTCCATGACCTTAATGTGCTTCTTCTTAAGCCACTCCTTTGTTGCCTTAGTCGTATGTTTTGGGTCATTGTCATGGTGGAACACCCATCCACTACCTATTTTCAGTGTCCTGGATGAGGGAAGGAGGTTCTCAACTAAGATTTCCCGATGCATGGCCCCATTCATCATTCCCTTGATCAAATGTAGTTGTCTCGTCCCCTTAGCAGAGAAACAGCCCTAAAGTATAATATTTCCACCACCATGCTTGACAGTGGGGATAGTGTTCTTTGGGTCCAAGTCAGCTTTTTTTCTTCCTCCAAACACGGCAAGTCAAGTTGATGGCAAAGAGCTCGATTTTTATTCTCATCTGACCACAGCACTTTCTCCCAAGCCTCCTCTGAAGCATCCAGGTGTTCATTGGCAAACTTCAGACGGCCTGGACATGTGCCTTCTTGAGCAGGGGGACCTCATGTAGGGGCACTACAGGATTTCAATCCATCACGGTGTAGTGTGTTGCCAATGGTCATCTTGATGACTGTGGTCCCAGCTGCCTTGAGATCATCAACAAGCTCCTGCCTTGTAGTTCTGGGTTGTTCCCTCACCTTTCTCATGATCAGGTTCTCCAAGAGGTCAAATCTTGCGTGGAGCCCCAGACCGAGAGAAATAGACAGTCAATTAGTGTTTCTTCCATTTCTTTATTATCGCACCAACAGTTGACTCCTTCTCACCGAGCTGCTTCCCAATGGTCTTGCAGCCCATTCCAGTCTTGTGGAGGGCTACAATTTTGTCCCTGATGTCCTGAGACAATTCTTTGGTCTTGCCCATTGTGAAGAGGTTGGAATCCGATGAACTGATTGATTCTGTGGACAGGTGTCTTTTATACAGGTGCTTAATTAGGAGTAATAATTAAGTAAAAGGACTAATTTGTGTGCCTCCTGGTCCCATAACCAGTCTGTGGGAGCCAGAATTCTTGCTGGTTTCTAGGGTGTGAGATACTTATTTTCCTAAAAAAAACACAAATATTTGTTTAAAATTCATGTGATTTTTCTGGGATATTCAGAGCCACTTAGCACATATACAGTTGTCCATTCTTTCTGGGAGAGCAGTTATATTCATAGTATATGCAAAGGGGCCCTTGCAATTTAGCTGCTGTGTGTGTGTTTTTGCCTTTACTTTGCTTGTGGCATGTTGATGCAGATGTTAGCACCGTTATCTCACAGTATGAAGGTGCTGGTTTTGAATCCTATCTCGGGTCCTCTCTATGTAGCATGTATGTTCTCCTCGTGTCTGTATGGGTTTCCTCCTGGTGCTCCGGTTTCCTCCCCACTAAGACAATGTATTAGGGTTAATGCTCCCATCTGTGACCCTGACCAAAAAGATAAGAAAAAGATCTGGAGTTGGCCACAGAGCGTTGTAACTGCTCACGGCTCCTACACAATAGGATGGGTTGAATGCAGAGGACCAATTTAATTGTATGTATGCATGATGATACATTAATAAAACTTCTACTTCTATTCAAATTTCTTGGAACTAAAATTGGGATGTGAACATGAAGTCCGGAACCAAAAGATGGTGTAGTGTCAATGCTCTTTCAATGTCCAATCTTGTTTGTCAGAGGATCTGCAGGCTGGGCAATCATTCAATATGATCATATTTTTTCAATGATATTGTATTGAGATGAAATTTAGATATTGTCAAATCTTGACATCTTGTCTAAAATAATGACAAGAATGCAATTAATTTTCTCAAAAAATTAGGCTTGTAGTATTTGAGGTAATTATTTGAAAGCTAGTTTTGGTTTGATATTATGCATTATCAAACATTTAGATGTCATTAGACCTCAGTCGAACCCTGACATATAGTACTTTTGCAAATATAAGCAGCTATCAGAACATAAGTTTATATTGTTAAATTCCTTGACTGTCATGAGTATATTTTCCATGTTGTCCAGTGCGAAGTGGAATTAGATGTAACCTTCACTTGTGCTTGACCTGTTCAACAAATGGGATAAATTATCTGTATGCATTCTCCAATGACAGATTTTGCCATTTATTACATAGGATTTGCCTTTGATAGATCTTGTTTAGAGGAGACATGCACTTTACTGACTGACCAAGTGGTTTTAAGAGATACATTGAAGATGATTGAATACTTCAAGACTGACTGTCATCGAATTCAATCAGGGACTCATGACCGGAGTGATTAACATGACATAACTGGTGAAATTGATTTTTCATCACACTTCATCTGCTATACAAGAAAATGGAGGCAGGGAGAGAGTACTATGGTTCATTGGTATGCACAAGCACAGGTAGTCTGTGGGTTTTTCTTTTGGACCTTTGGCTGCCAGTTTATCTGTAATCTATATTATGCTCTCTCTCTGCATTTGTTCAGGTGGCTGTGACAGGGGCATCCCCGGGCCAGGACCCATGAGGAGTCATAGAAGATGCTCGCAGTCTGGGCGCCTCTGCTCTTCTTAGCCATGTGGGTGAAAAGCACCTCTGGTGGCCCGCTCTCCTTCAGAATTGGTAAGTTGTAAGACTGAATCTGAATCGTTTAAAGGAAATTAAAACGACTACCTACATGCAATTCTCCCTGGGGAGGTCTTCTCTCTCATTCATTCCTCAGTATTTCGGGGTAATGACAAATACCTTGCTCCAAGAAATGAAAAATTTAAAGATTCCCTTTTTTGATTGGAGTTGAAAATTCTGAAAAGAAAAAAAAAGTTGTTTGTAATACTATTGAGAGTGAGTTTGATAGGACCCTTGTTGGGTGTTGTTCACATCAGACTCCCTTATGTGGAAATTGATTGGAAAACATGCCTCAAGTCATCTAAAGGCTGTAATGTTACCTTTTTTTGAGTGCCACAGTTAGCCAAGAAAAGAGACGTGAAAATTCAAGTCTTGACAATGATAAATGGGAATGGGAAAGATCGGAATACTACATAAGTCTTGATATTAACAACACTTAGTCTTGACTATCAATAGTTAATCACTCTGAACATTAAATAATGTTTAGACTTTTTGATGTATGATCACTTTTTTGTAATTAGAATTTCCAGTAACTAAAATCTTAGTTTTTGATTTCTTTGAGGCATTTTAAGGGCACTTGCGTGCAGCAAAGATTAGATAAAAACCGTCCAATCATGTTTCTACCCATCCTGATGGTAAGGTAATCTAATTTAAACTCTCTTTGATGTGATGATCTAAGTGCTGTGTTATTCCTGGTCAATGTTTCCCCCCATTTATTTAGTTCACATTTTGTTTTAGCTCATTATAATGCGAGACTTTGTTGTATCCTCCAATTTCAAATGCGCAAAGGAGGCACAAACTTGACTTGTGTATAAATCAATGGCCTGCTTACATCTGTAGCTGGAATAATTTGTGTATTAATTTGAGCAGACATTTTGTCCAAGTGATATACACAGTATACCACCAACTTTGTTGGACTTGAAAGAAAAATGAAAATTTTGGGGCTAACCCTTAGCATAGTTCTCAAAGCTTGCAAGAGAAGTACTATGGACTCTTTTAGGGTGGTTATCAGTCAGCAGGTCGCTGACATCCCGTCACATTCCCTCTCACTTCATTCGTGCATAGGCCCTTGTCTGTGGTTGACACTGAGGTATGTCAAATTTTTTTCATTTATTTGCAAGAGCTTTGTACAGCATTAGTTTGTTTTCATAAAAAATAACGATCACACCAGGAGTGTTATGTCATGAAACTCCTTCAAGTGTTACCAAATGCTTCAAACACTGATCTGAAATCCTATTTTCTATTGCATTATCCATATTTAGTGAAAAAGAAAACTATAGAGCATGAGTTTGCATAGTAATTTGTTCAAAATGGTTTTGACTTTTTTTTAAAATTTAACATCGTGACCTCAACCACTCATAAGAAAGGAAAGCACTACAATGATGGCTCAAAGTCCAGACATATTGAGACTTGAACATCTAGAATGCAAACAGGCCAGATCAAGCCACCTGGCCAAGTTTAATCACATCTCTAACGTGGACAAATAGACTGATGGATGATGATCTTTATAGAGGTGGGAATCACTTTAGACTCATCAGTCCATGCATCATTGTTCGGACCAACAGCCTGGCACCGATCACACGTCCCCCAGGTTTGACCGAGGTCACATACATTGAAAATTAGAAAAAAGGAAATATTGAGGGGAATTCGTTTTTCAAGAGAAACTAGATGAGAGCATAGCTTACATTAGTCAATTCCATATACTCTAACTATATTATGTCATCGGTACAGAACAATGCTATGTAAACTCATTGAGACAAAAACCCACTTTCTATGCGATACAGATTATGAATCACATAATGTAAAATCAGTATTTTAAGTTATGGTAAAATATGAGGCTTAAGTTGAGATTTAAAGGATTCAAAACAAAGTGATTGTCTGATGTCAGTGGGGAGGTTATTCCACAAGAATGAGGCTTGAAAAAAAAGGCCTTGCCACCAGCTGACTCTCTTTTAACTTTGGCCACACAAAGGAGTTCTGTATTTTGAGAGTGGAGAGTGCAAGATGGAACGTATGGTATAAAGAGATTACACGGGTATGATTGTGTAAGCCTAATAATGATTTTAAAAGTTGGTAGAAGCATCTTGAAATTGGATCTAACATTTATAGGAAGCCAATGAAGAGAGGAAAGAATTGGTGTAATATGTTCAAATTTTCTAATTTTAGTTAGAATTCTGGTAGTGGCATTTTGAACCATCTGAAGACTTTTAGTGCTAGCATGTGGAAGACCTGAAAACAGAACATTACAGTCATCAACTCTGGATGTAACAAATGCATGTATTAGTGTCTCCGCATCAGCCATAGACTTGGGAGGATCAAACTTGAGCAATGTTGCGCAAGTGAAAAAAGGCAATCTGGGTTATTTCTTTAATTTGCTTTTCAAAGTCAAAGGATGGGATCAAACGGAACACAAAGATTTTTGGCTGCCTCACTTTGTAAAATTACAGAATTGTCAATCGTTATTGATGCTTGATCAGAGAGGAGTTGGTGTCTAGCAGGGCCAATGACCAACATCTCATGACATGAGCCATGTTATTTGTGGTGAAGAGGTCCAAGTTCACTCCCCTAGTAGTAAGGCACTTGACGATAATTTCCAATCTTTGGAACTGGAGCCCATCTTAGTCCTCATTGGGTACATATTGCCAGTCTATCCCAGGGCAGAGCAGTTAGGGAACAGTGTCTTGCTCAAGGGCTCTTTGACACAGTTCTCCACAGGTGCTGGGATCAAACTGGCAACCTTACGATCACCAGATCGTACTCAACCCACTGAGCCATGCTGCCCCTGGACTATTTAATTATCCTCGTTTTGGTGTTTTCTCTCTTGTTTCACTTGTACTTAGAAAGCTGTATTACCTACTTAAGCCTTTTTTAAGGGACCATGAGCTGGTTCTTACATTAATGCCACTGTTCAATGCACCACACCAGATTATAGCTTCAAGCTTATTCATATCTGCAGTCCTTGCATGTCTGTTTTTGATGGTTGGAGGAGACCCAAGTACTTGTAGGAAACCAACGTCGACATGGGAAGAACATGCAAACTCCACACAGAAAGGACCTGGTATGGAATTCAAACCCAGGACCTTCTTGCTGTGCAAGCCACTGTGCCACCATGTTGCCTGCAGTTTTCCATGAATTTTGGGTAATTACAAGTCCATATAAATCGTCAGACCGTATTTACCTGACCTCTCTGCTGTCAGCTGTACCTCATGCCAATAATGTGTTTTTGCAATATGCACTCATGAGATGTATGACTCTATGTAAAACACACGCACAAGCATGCAAAAATTACACTCCACCACAAGCTCCATGTCATTTGCACTCCAGGAGATGGTATTTAGCATCTCTGCCCCTAGAGTCATGCCATGTTGGCATAATGTCACTGTCTGGCCTCTTCTGAATATATCGGGGCCAAAAAAAGCTTCCCTCTCCTGCCATATCCCCTGCCAAGACCAGCCAATAACCTGGCAGCCAGTAGTGCTTAGGTGAGCTGAGGAACTTTTCTTTGTCTCTACTCTGTTGTTTGGCAAATCTAGTACAGTGAGTGGAGATTGACTTGCAAAGCAGCAATTTGATGATGCAAATCACAATGAATTGAGTGACAGCAGCAATAGGAAAATGGGGAGGCTTCTATATTCTGCGGTGAATCAGTAGAATGTGGAGAGGTGATCGGTTTATAGGAAGATTGTTGTGTGATTTTTAGATATCGTTTGATGCAGTAAAATATTGTGATCAAGTTATTTGGTCAAGTGATAAACAAATCTCATTATTCTGTGTTAAAGATCAACACGCAAACTATATATACAACTAGATGCTTAATTTGGAGCCATGGTGGCTTAGTGGTTAGCACTTTTGCCTCACAGCAAGGTCCTGAGTTCAAACTACAGGTCATTCCAGGTCCTTACTACATGGAGATTGTATGTTTTTCCCATGTCTGCATGGGTTTCCTCCGGGTGCTCCAGTTTCCTCCCACCAACACAAAAAGACATATAGGGACTGCAGATGCAAATTGGCTTGAAGCTATAATCTGGTGTGGCACATTTAATGGTGACATTCACGTAAAATGTTGTACATGTTCACGTTGGGATTATGCAACACATTTGAAAAAAGTAAAGGTAATGTATCCATTTTGGAAATGTAATTCCTTAAATAAAGGCAATATTGAAAATATATTTAAGCTTATCTTCATACAAAAACAACACCAGTTAAGGCAAATCTTGAAATTGGAAGGATTGCACGTGTGACTGTTCTATTTCTCAAGGGGACATCCCATTTGAAATCACAGCATGCAGCTTGCTGGTTTTGGAGCGTTGTTGAAATTTGGGCAACATCCTCCACCCCAGGCCATTAGCTTTATGAAAAAGTGTCCACAACCCTATTTCCTCAAGGCGATTAGCTACTGCTGCACTTGGAGAAATAATCCTCCACTTGCTCATAAATATCACTTGGCACCGATAGCACTAGATAGAATAATCTGTTGTTTTTAGAATAGGGTGCCAAGGAAAAACAGTCATTTTAAAATTCACTTCAAAAGCATCAAATTCAATCACATCAAATTGAAGTGACAGCAAAATAGTAGAATTT
The DNA here is from genome assembly GCA_900302585.1 of Regalecus glesne. NCBI lineage: Eukaryota > Metazoa > Chordata > Actinopteri > Lampriformes > Regalecidae > Regalecus > Regalecus glesne. The sequence continues at coordinate 19,856 of OMLC01038787.1, forward strand.
TGGCTTCAAAATCAGTTACAGTGGTGTTATTATAGTCGCTCCGTATCCTGTCACCTGTTGAATAGATTTTTAGCATACCGAGAGGAAAATACCCTGATGCATGCTTGGGTTTACAGAGACGGAGGTGCAATATGATATCGAGCTCCCTTATGAAAATCTCATTGTCTCTTTTTTTTCAGTGACTGTGCAGCTTTTTACATAAATGTCACCCTATTTGATGGGCTACACCAGATTATAGCCTCAAGCTAGTTTGCATCTACAGTCCCTACATGTATTTTTAATTTGAATTTTATCCCCTTTCCCCCCCGTATTTCCTGAGTTGCCTACTGTTGGATCAGTCTCTTTGATGCCCCTCTAGAACCTCGACAGGAAGGAGGAAGCTGTAGCATGCGAGTCCTCCAAGTCACATGATGACTAGCCCTCGCTAGCACCCGGATAACCCAGAGGGGGACACTATTGAACCCAGAATACTTTATCCAACCTAAACCTTATACCCATGTGAGGCTTAGCCAATTATGACCCAATAACTATGGACCTCCAGCCATGGTTGGAAATGGTGCAGCCGGGATTCAAACACTGAACTGCATGACGCAGAGATGCACTGAACATAGGTGCCTCGACCCACTACGCCACTGAAGGCCCCCCTGCATTTCTTTTTGATGGTAGGAGGAAACCAGAGCACCCGGAGAAAACCCATGCAGATGCAGGGAGGACATGCATACTCCACAGAGAAAGGACATAGGAAGGGACATGAACCCAGGACCTTCATGCTGTAAGGCAACAGTGCCACCATGCCACCTCATTAGCTTTTCAACACCTCATTAGCATCACCTGTTTGATAGGCACACCTGACAAGATGTCTCTGGGTAAGGAAGTGTGACTCAGTACTATATAGCCCCTCAGTGTGGGTTCTGACATATGGGTAAAAGACCATGTGCCCTGTTTACTGTCAAGTCAAGGAATTTTATCAGATCCTCATACTTCCTTAAAGCCCTGCAGAGGCTTAAGAACATGAAGTAGTACAATGGGGGGGTGTTGCAAGACCATCATTAAAGTTGAATGGTGGCACCCATAAGCCATCTTTAATCGCTGACATGCAACATAATTCTTTTTACAGAGGTCCCTTTACTCACCATAAACCACCTTTACATCCCTGCTTGGCAATGATATTGAAAATATATTTTTCGATTGAATTCGTCTATAGTTGCCATTGTGGTCCTCTATGTGCTCAGCATATTTCATAAATCATGTTAAGTATACTGTATTTATGACAAGAGCATAAGGGTTTGCTGTGCTGGCTTTTATGCAGTTTTATATGATATATCTTTTATTAGGATTGTAATGAGTTTGCAGGGGCAGAATACTGGGTCAATTAAGCCCACTATGACAGTTTCCTTAAATGGGGAGATTCAGATGCTTGATTTGAATAGTTAAATAGTATTGTACCTTAGACATTAAGCGTGTTTCCATGCAAGTTAAACATTAATATTAACGTGATTAAAGCAAGGGGGGCAGGGTAGTTCAGGGGTAGAATGGGTGGTCCAGGAACTAATGAGCCAGAGGCTGTGGGTTTGAACCAGCAGGGTGTCAGGAAGAGCGTTAGGCCTTAATCTGCCACGACTGCCCTGAGATGGAGTGGCAACTTATCGGGGTGTAGCCCTGCTTTTCCCCCCAGTGGGCGCTGGCATAGGCTCCAGCATGACCCCCTGACCTGACTTTGGATGAGTTGTTGTCAATGGATAATTAAAGCAATTATTTTGGGGCAGCACAGCTCAGGAGATAGGGCCGTTGTCTAGTAATTGGAACATTGGTGGTTTGTTCCCAAGTTCCTTCAGAAAGCATGTCAAAGTGTCCTTGAGCAAGTCACTGAAACCCTAACTGCTCAAGCCATGCAATAGAATGGCAACCTGTCCAGGGTATTTCCCTGCCTTTCATGCAATGAACATTGGGATAGGTTCCAGCATGACTCCACAACCCAATTTCAGGTAAGTGGTTAATGATGGATGGATGGATAAAGCAATAATTTGATAATTGCCACTGCTACTTTGCAAATGCTTTAATCAAACTATCTTATTCAATTTTGGGTCTAAATTGGTAGCTACCAATACATTTTCTAATCAGGACGGTGCATATTAATGAACATTTAGACTGCAAATATGTCAGATTTACTCACCCAGCTAATATTCCTCTGTTGTCCCAACCAGTTGGAGGTTCAGTGTGTTTTTAAAGAACACTTTGATACTTTCAACTGTATCAAACCACCTATCTTCCAATAAGTAGACAACCACCCTACCTCCTGAGCTATGCTGCCCCCAAATGCAAACATAATGTCATTAACGGAGCTAGATTTTTATCAATAATTTGTTTTACTGTTTTCCATACATTTTAATCAAAGTCCTTTTGGGGAGTAGTTTGTGTTCATGCACCAAATTCCTACTGCTGACATCTGACCTGGAAATGAAGGACAAACCCCAATGTGGTATGTGGCAGTAAGCAAACACTAAGAACAGAAAGCAACACAGGCAGAACTGTGTGAAAATCTTTATTAAAGAAAACAAAATTTAGCCTCCTTCAGGATATTCCTCAGGACGAAGCAGGAGTGTGGTCTCCTGTTTTTAATCTTTGTATACTGCTCACATTAGACAGTGCCTCATTTATACATGTGTTTGGGTCAGAATCAGGGTCACAACTTATCATTCAGATTATGAACATACAACAAATTTCATTATTGAACAGATTGAGGTCCCTTTTTACATGTCACAATTGTTCTGCACAATGTGGGGGTGGACATGGACATAGATTTAATGTGGGGGATTAAGGCTAGATGCCCTTTCTGAGGCCTTTCAGTGGGTTAGAACCCGCAACATCTGGCTCATCAGTTCCCGAAGCGCACACTCTACCACTCCGCTAAAATAGAATAGATTGCATTATTGAAAACTCATATAAACAAACACCTTAACTGAAACATTACCTTGACTCAGTCATTCATCTTGCCAGATCATGGATTGTATATAACTATATAGTCACCATTGGGCTTTAAAGCTCGACTCTGCAGAACCCTTCACAGGGAGTGTGTGTATGCTTGACGGATGCCATTGATAGTACTGATTCCACATGACTTCTTAGAGATTGATATCACCCACTCACAAGCTCATTTCTCAGCTTTTGGACCACGGGAAAAGCAGTTGTGACCAAGCCGAGCGTCAAATGTTTTGTGAGGGTGGCTGGCGGGTAAATGTAATTGGGAGTAAAAGATCCAGTTGTCTGCTCTGTCCAAGGTGATTCCCCTGCCTTTCACCAAGTGAGTGCTGGGATAGGCTCCAGCATGACTCCATGATCCAACTTCAGATGAGCTATAGATGGACGGATAGATTGATGGAAGACTGTTAGAGGAGTCTGTTTTTTCCCCCTTACCTCTAGTTTTGAGTCCAGTAGACTTTGTTTTGTTAACATTGGTTTATTTAAAAAATATTAGAGTAAATGATTATGAAAATGATTTTGTTCTGCCCTTGGATGAAAGAAAATTAAATCTTTATTGATAATTGCTAATCATTAAATTAAATATCCCCGTCCTTGAAAATGAATTAAATGGTATTTCAATTTGTGATGCTTTCCACGGCAGTAATATCTTAAGTGTTATTCATTGCATGACAGTGATGATTTGCACTCCGGGGGAGAAATTGGCATACGTGTAGAGGGGTAAACCCGACATGCAGACTGTCACTCTCTTTTCACAAACATACAAACAGATACGCATTTACTAGCATGCTAACACACACACACACACACACACACACACACACACACACCATTTAGAGGTGCATCCTGAGGCATGTCTTGGAAAAAAAAACTTCCCCATTACCTGACATTATTCTGGGGGAATAGAACCCAACTAATCCAGTTCTCCGTTCAAATTACTGAACAGAGATCAGAGACTAGCTCTATGGAAACAAGCAAGGTAAATCCTTCTTTGCTTCCATTACCTCCTTTTTCCCCACACAGTGGGAGAACATGATGGAAGATTTTTGGTGGGCTAAATTCAATTGGATGCACTTTAACAGCAGCAGAGCCCTGCACCATGAGCTCTTATTCTCGAGCAGCCTCCAGGACGGATCACTAGAGCTGTTAGCGTGAGCAGGTTTATTGAATGTCGGGGACAGATACAGGGAAAGCAAGGTCAAAATAGTTGCGTCAGGTCATCTGGACATAGGTTTAAGAAAACAGGAGTATGTTTCATATTCATCTGAATATCATCTTCAGCTCTGAGTCCAGTACATGACTCACCCAGCTCCCTTTTAAAGGGACAGAGATGTAAATTACGGTCCTCACTCAGATTGGTGCAAAACAATGCCATAATAGATGTAAGGAAAAAAAAATCAAGCTCAATAATCCAGGTAGTCGATGAGGTCAAAATAGTTTTTTCAGGTAAGGTGGACATAGGTTTTGAAAAATATTTAGGGAAAACAATACCTTGAATTTGGTACCGATTCAACAGCAGAGATTTGTGAGGATGGAATGGCTATGCATACATACTGTTCAGTCTTTAACTCTGGGCCACAAGGGGAGTCCTATCAAAGGGGCAATTATGTGTGAGAAAGATTAAGACATGCACATGCACAATTTATTCTGCCTGTATGACGAGTTCACTGCCACTTTCACCCCACAGTGCGATTCCCCCATTATGTGGATTCTTTCAAAATCTGCAGGTGCAGCATTGTGTGTTAAGGGACACGGGACTTGCAAGGAGCATCAGTCAGGAAGGAGCCTTCATGTAGGTTCTTGTATATAATTAGCCTCTCGGAGCTCAGCAGTACCACAGCGTAAGACTCAGCAGCAGTCACACTGACTCAGGAGGGCAGAATGCTCCGAACCATTGTGCCTGATCATTCTGCCCTTACCTCCAGTTTAGTGTTTATCGCCCCCGTGGGCTGGTTCTGCTGGATCGAGCTGGTACCTATGCACTCATCTTTCTCATTGTAAGTGGAAAGGTACAGGAAAGATGGGGAATAGGGAGCAAAATATGGTAAACGACTGCGGATGATGCATCCCATTATGCTTTAAAACAACCTTTCAAGTGTCGTATGCTATACATCAGAGGTCCCTTTGAAGTGTAAACACATTTCATGTCTCATTTACCTACAAAGGGTGAAACGAGGATCAATTTCCACCATAGGAGCCGTATAAGTAGCTGGAATTAATTTCTCAGGTGTTAATTGTCATAGCATGTTTTGAACCATCATGGTACAGATGCGTATGTTTGCGGGTTTGAAGCCATGGAGCACATCTGGGCTAAAATCATGTTTTTGGCTGACTAACTATTGCTGAAGCTGACTGAGGTTCTCCTGAATTCTGTCGTATCCTAGCAAAGCTAATGGAGGCACACGGGAAAGGCGATTGCAGTTAACGAGAGAGGAAAAAAAGATCTTTTTGATGCTGTGAAAATATGTTAATTTAGAGTTGACAGTGCTACATACAGTAACGGGGAATGATTTGTTTAGAATGGAATGTGGCCAACATACCTGCAGAGATGGATCTCATTCTGAAGTGCTGAGTAAAGGAAGAGAGTTTATGATTAATTTCCAAGGTTTTAATTACCAAGGCAGGTGCTGGGACCAATCGTTAGTTTAATGACATTAATGACAGTTTGGAGCGATGTTATGCAATTATGCACTATTTCGTGAGCTCCCTGCATGAATTATTCAGTAAACCAATAAAGTCACAAGCATAAGCAAACATATTGACACACACACACACACACACATGCAAAAGGTCCTCTTTGGATCAATGCTTTTTTGCTAGAGTAGATAAACTCAAATAAAAAAAACAGACTTTGGGGCCTCTGATAGTGTAGGGGATTAAGGTACCTATGTTCAGTGCATCTCTGCATCATGCATTTGGGTGTTCGAATCCCAGCTGCTGCATTTCCAATCACGGCCGGAGGTCCAAAGTTGATGGGTCATAACTGGCTAAGCCTCACATGGGTATAAGGGTTAGGTTGGATAAAGTATTCTGGGTTCACTAGTGTCCCCCTCTGGGTCGTCCAGACCACTTGGTTAAGTGAAGGGAAAGTACTCTGCTTCATTCTCCTCTGACGGCCAACCACTGTGCTTTCTCCACAAGGTGTGTGTGT
>OMLC01038801.1:0-10758 GCA_900302585.1 Regalecus glesne
GTGTGTGAGAGTTGATTTTTTTGGCTCATGTATCGAACTTGGCTTTGTTGTGGAAGGAGAGGTGACAGTTTGCAGCTTGATTATACTGATGTTGCTAATTGTGAACACCTCTCTGTTGAATATCTCATGGCTGGGTGACATAGGTATGTTCTGGGGAGCACGAAGACACAGGATCCTAAACACATGTACTACCTCAAGAGGTTCATTGTGGAGGCGCTGAAATGTGAGTGATGGGCCGGGGAAATAACCTAATCAGATTCTCTCGTAAAGTCTGATCTAATCGCCGTGTTTGCCATTTGTTTTGATCATCATCCCAGTTGTTGCATCCAGAAAATACGAGTGGCATCTCACCCAATGACAGAATCATAAACCATCTCAACATACAAAAGAGACGCTCAGTCAGAGAGTGTATCTCAAACGTCCTCGGATCCGACCGCGTGTAAAATCTCTCTCTTGTCTCTTTCGGTGATGGCCGTAGCCATCAGCATAGATGGTGTGAATGTGATCGGCTACACCGCTTGGTCCCTGATAGATGGCTTTGAGTGGCACAGGGAATATGGGATACGACGCGGGCTTTACTACGTGGACTTCAACACACCTGACATGAAGAGGGAGCCCAAGACATCCGCCACTTTCTACAGGTCTGATATTTTGTGACCTGGGTCACTGATTTGACTTTTTGATGGCTTGGTTTTAGCTAAATGTGAACTAGATGGTGGTGGTCTGCCAGAGTTCAGGGCTCAGTGTCTGTTACAGCCCAACATACTTCAACTAAATGTTCTTTTACTTTTTAAAAAGACTTGATGAGCTTCTACTAAGTGGCATTTAAAAATAACTCCATGTCGTTGCCTGTCTGTGGTCACGCCAACAGGAAGCTGATCCAAAGCAATGGTTTCCCTGAGCTCCCAGAGAACCGGCCAGCTCAGGGGGTTTTCCCATGTGACTTTGCCTGGGGAGTGTCAGCAAACTCCATACAGGTGGTTTTTCTAAGTATTGTGCTTAGGGGATTCAAGGGGACTTAACAAGCGTGTCCAGGTCAGAGGTCAGCATATAAGCCAGTGATAAATAGATTAAATGAATTCCCTTATCAGTCCCGTAAGGGGAACTTTGGATATCTCTGCATTTTTGACCCAATCTATTGTATAGGAGCAGTGAGCTGCCAAAATATGGCGCTCGTGGAGCAGTTAAGGGTTTAGTGTCTTGCTCAAGGACACCTCGACATGCTACATGCAGGACCGGGGATCGATCCTGCAACCTTCCGATTGCCAGACGACCTCTCTACCCACTGAGCTATGCCGCCCCCCAGCACACACAACACAACAAAAATGTGCCCGTATAATTTTAGACCGATGTTTGAGAAAACATTAACTGGGAATTAACTTTGGACTATTTTAGCGGTCCAGGGCGCTCATACCTCACCAGTCAAATAAATCCTTTGAATATTTATTTCTTGTTCAACTGCAAAGTATGAGTAAAAGTTAAAATCACACAATTAAAACAAAAACAAAACCTGAACATTTTAGTATATGGAACCCTAAACGTTTCCTGCCATTAGATTTCTAATAATCAGCAATTCATGAAATCCTTTTTTTTAAAAATGTGCATCTCTGATCAGCGTTGCAAATTTATATATTGTCCTTTTAACCATTTTGAGGCTTCTGACTTGGACTTGTAAGGGACTGTAGCTAATACCTTTCAAATCACTCTGCACTGATTTGTAGCTATAATCACTCCCACTATGTCTATTCTTGGACCCGTGACGTTGTTTTCTAGCCCTTGTGGTGAAAGTCCAGCTCAAGGACAGCCATTACAATAAATGTTCTCTTAATGATAAACCACATAAACTCACACCGCCTCTGCTTGTTAAATTAAACCTCACAGACCTGGTGTCTTTTATCACTTTGACCCATTTAGCCTTTTTTGCATTTGTGTATATCAGGTCAATGCAACTTGTGTGTTTGAGCAAGGATAGGCTCAGATGGATGTTTTGTTTTGTTTTTCCTCCTTTTTGCCTTAGGTGGAGACCACACCTACCCAGTTTGCAGACCCCAGCGTGTACATCTGGAACATCTCCAACAACGGGGAGCTGAGGAAGTTGGAGGGGGTTATTGCTCCACCTCTGCGCCAAACCCCACACTGTGCAGATTACACATCCATACGGCAGCAGGTCTATGCTTCAACCGTTTGCCTAGTTTTTTATGTCTTTATGTGTTTTTATGTGACGTTTTCCTGACAGCCAAGGTAAGATTTATGAATGAAGGTGATGAGAAGGAGGAGGAATACTAGTGGTAAAGATCAATTTCTGTGTATTCCGGCTGGAAGAGAAAGCTGATTCTTTCCTCCGACATTATGCATCTTCCTTCGACAAAGCATTTTATCTTTCTCCCTGCCTGTTTCATGACCCAATCCTGGATTCCCTATTTATTGTATGGAGCTGGTGGTCTTTGGAGACTCACTGTTAACACAGTATGTCCAGTTACAATCAAAATGATTCAACCCCCACTGCAAATCTGGTTTATTAGTCAAATATACAAACTAGCAGTTGTTTGCAAAAATCAAATCAAACAAGAACATTTTTAATAGCTCAAAACAACTAATATTACAGGTGGTTTTTCCAAATTCAACAGAAAAAGTCCACTAAGGCTTGGTTTCAGAAGAAGTCGTGGAAGATACTAGAGTGGCCATCACAGTCACCTGACTTGAACCCCATTGAAAATCTTTGGTGGGATTTGAAAAAGGTGGTTGCAGCACACAAACCCAAGAGTATTAGTGAGCTGGAGACCTTTGTCCATGAGGAATGGGCTAAGATTCCTCAGGAACACTACCAGAAGTTGGTGTCTGGCTATGCATCATGTTAGCAGCAGGTCATAACAGTAAAAGGGTGCTCTACCAAGTACTAAATATGTTTGTCATGAGGGGGTTGAATCATTTTGATTGCAAATGTATGTGCATGTATGCTTGTGTGTGGATTGCCATCTTGCCATGGTGGAGAAGCTTGCATGGTCCTTAGATTGTGAGAGCAATGCTGTCTGGAGCTACGCTCCTGGTAGGGTCACTCCTGGTTCTAAGGTCAAGTGAGAGGTCCCTGACAAAGAGCAATTCAAATGAGACCTCAATGGTGGATCGGGCAGAAGATGATCGTTGACTTTAGGGAAGCATCTCTGGCTGGAAAGACAGATGAGGACTGTTGCAGAAATGGGTCCCCAGTGGTCTTAGACGCCATACCGCTTGATCCTGACCCAGATCTATCAAAGACAGTGGAGTGGCTGTCTGTGCACCAGTCTCCCCAGGTTAAACAAGGTCACACACAAGCATCCCCAGGATAGAGGCGCCATCATGGAGCTTCAGTATCCAGATGACAACACTATCATAGCACACTCAGACATTCTGGACATTCTGAATGCCTATACCAAGCCATGAAGAGTGAGAGAAAAGTAAACACAAAGTTTTTGAAAACATCGACCACTTCCCCTACCTTAGTAGCCTTCTCTCCTCAAAAGCTGACTTGACTCTGAGGTCAGCCATCACCTGAGCTGTGCCAGTGATGCTTACGCCAGACAGAGGAAAAAGAGCCTTTGAAGACTGAGACCTAAAGGCCCACATAGATCTCCTGGTGTACAACGCTGTTGTTATCCCCTCCCTGCTGTATGGAGCAGAGTCATGGACCACCTACAGCAGCCACCCGAGAGCCTTGGAACAACACCACCAAAGGCTGTTATCAAAGCATTCAGGAAGAAACCAACACGATAAGCATCACCATGATAAACCAGCACAAACTCCGACAGACAGACAATGTCATCCACGCCCAACATCCGGACATGTCTCCTCAAACGTATCCTATACTACCAGCTGAAGGAAGGTCAGAAATCTCCTGATGAGCAAAATCAACATCTCAAGGACAATATTAAGACCAGTCTGAAGAAATTCAACATCACATTGAGTAACTGGGGCGGCACGGCTCAGTGGGTAGAGCGGTCGTCTGGCAATCAGAAGGTTCCAGGTTTGAGTCCCACACCTGCAGAGAAGCATGCTGAAGTGTCGTTGAGCAAGACAGTGGGTCTGCCCTGTGATGGGCTGGTGACCCTTCAAGGGAGTATCCCTTGAGGGGTCACTCAATGAGAACTGAGGTAGGCTCCAGTTCCTCCACGACCCGGTTTCAGATAAGCGGTTGACGATGGATGGATGGATGGATGGATGGATGGATGGATGGATGGATGGATTGAGCAACTAGGAACACATTTCACAGGATTATCACTCCTGGAAGAAATCCATGCAGGAAGTAGGTGGACTTCATGAAATGCAACTCTACTGGTTCAAAGAGAAAAAGTGTTAGTACTGGACGGAGAAAGAGAAAAAGACTCAACCACCACTTTCCCCTGTCTACACTGCACCAAAGTATGTGGATCACAGATCAGCTTCCAAAGCCATCTGAAGACCAACTAACAGACCAACTAACAGAGGACAGTCACAGACTTTGAGTGACCTCTGATGATGATGTTGTGCATGTGTGTGCGTGTGCACATGTATGTGACAACAGTGTAGTTTAGCTCAGCCATGCTCAGAGAGATGGTTCCACAGCAGCTGACAGGCTCCAAGCTGCTCCATGTTTTGGTACAGCTCAATACATGCGCTATTTGTCAAAAATTAAATTCAACTTCTCTATTTGTCAAATAGTTGGCAAATACTTTGTACGAATTAATACTTGAGGTTTAATGTTTATCTTCTGTCTGGACACTTGATATTAAGGTCCCTTTTTTCTCAAAATTCTCATTGTAATTAACTTTCTGACTTGGATTTAAAGAGAGATTAAACAAATCATCCATCGTCAACCACTTATATGAAATCCTGACACGGGGGACTAGAGTCCGTATCTCAGAGCTCATTGGATGAAAGGCAGGGATACACAGATTGCCAGTCCATCAAAAGACAGAGCAGTTTGGGGAACAGTGTCTTACTCAAGGACACTTTAAACACTTCTCTACAGGTGCCAGGGTTGCACCTGCAACCTTCTGATCACCAGATGAGAGCTCTACCCACTGAGCCATGCCACCCCCCCAGTGGGACTAATAAAGGAATACCTTAAACAAATTAAACAGAGATATTTAATAATAAAGGTGAATTTCCTGATTTTTTTTGAGCTGCAGTGTTTCATATATTTTGTTTTACTTGGTAATGTGGTGTCATGAGAGGTAGGGTTCCAACAAGGACTACAACCCATCATGGCATCAATTAAGAGACTACAAAACCCATAGGCCGCAAGGCACTCAGGACAATGATGAATCCCTAGCTGAAAAGTATCAACCTCATTGCCCCAGTGAGGATAAAGGAGGTGAAGGAAAACAGCTCAGAAGGAAGAACAAGAACAAAAGACAAGAGAAAAGACAAAAGAGAAGACAGAGAATGGGTTAGGATAACTGTTTTGTTTTTGTTTTGCTTTTTGTCATCTGTCTACAAGAATTAAGTTAACCTGTTATGAGAAGACTAAATATATTGCATTTAAGTTGGGAAACAATGCCTCACTATCTTCATTTCCTGCACCCAACCCTCAAAAAGCTCCAAGAGAAAAGCTCCTGACCTCTTAAGACATCACAGCAACTACAAACACTATTCTCACAATTGGGAATCAAAATCAAGCATAAGTTATCACGTATAAAATGCAAAATGTACTTTTGGAAGAACTCTATGAAAGGAAAAACATGTATCATGACGAGAACATCCAAGATCAGCATATAAAATCTTTAAAAACCCAACTGAGAAAGTTTATTTCATGAGTAGGTATTTTTAGGAACACTATTATGAAATGTACTGAGTGTACTGGGCAGGCAGGTGTGACTTGTAGATTCTAAAACCAGTCCCATCTTCAATCTGGCTGCTGATATTCTGTTTGAGACTCACTGTGACAGCAGACATCTGTTTTACTCAAGTCCTAGTACAAGATAATGAGTTCCAACCCGCTCCAGGGTCATTGTCTCTTATTAACTCTGTGCTGTCATTTTCTTGCAGATAGGGGGATCAGAAAGAAGAGATTATCCCTAAAATGATCCCTTCAAAGATTATGTTATTAATGTCACCCATTTAAAAATTGTGAAAGTATATATTTCTCGGAGCAAGAAACTCTGCGGAAAAGAACAATCATGATTTGTATTATGACGTTGTAGGGATAACAAACAGCCTGTAGCAGCCAAAACACTGAAGAACACTGAAGAGTCTTTTGTGTGTCTGCATCACCACCAAAAAAAGTATGGAAAAGTATCTACTGGTAACATCACCGATGGGTCATTGTGAAACTGAAAACCTTTGGAGATAGGGTAATTATCTAGCATTTCAAAGATTGGTGGTTTGATCTCCAGTTCCTTTAGAATGCATGTCAAAGTATCTTTGAGCTAAACCTTGAACCCCTACTTTCTTGGGAAAACAGATGAAAATTAGCCTGGTGCTTAAATTTGGTGTATTTATAGTTTAAATTTTCATTAAAATGCACTGTCCCTATAAAGTAGATTATTTCATTATTCCTGGTTTGCATACATTGTACAAGAAAATGCAAACATCCCCGCTACACAAAGCTGTATTAGAAAACGCAAAAATACGATTTTGCATGATTATATGGCTGTATGGAGAGATTTTGTTCACTCGATTGTCAAACAGTTGTTCGAAATAGGGTCGCAGGGGGGAACCGGAGCCTATCTCAGTTCTCATTGGGTGAAAGTTGGGGTCACACCCTCTACAGGTCATCAGTCTATCACAGAGCAGAGAAATTAGGGGATCAATGTCCCACTCAAAGAGACCTTGACACTCCTCTCTGCAGGTGTGGGGATCGAACCCGCAACCTTGTGATTGCCAGACAACCACTCTACCCACTGTATGTCGGGATGCTATTTGTATTTTCTTGTACATTCCAGCCCCTGGAAAAAATAGGAAGCAAATTTTCCAATTCATGGATGTTTCACTTGCCATTTCAGCAGTTGACACTATTTTGGCAGAATTTCAGAGACTTGATATTATGGATGCTACTGGAGTCTTAATCCTGCAATGTGTAGAAATAATGTTGAAAATTACAATAGTTTTCCTTCAAAGCACGGGAAAAGTAGACAAGAGATTGACTTTACCATACTGACATAGCTGAATAATGAAACAAAGACTCTTGAGGTACATCAGACTCAGGTGTGTATTTGGATCAACATTCAATACCAAGTTAAAGATTAGGTGACAACATTAGGACGTTTCCAGTGAGAGACTGATGACCCATACCATCAGTTACAATTTTTCAACGACCAGCCCAGCTCCTTGAGAAAACTACGTCTCCCATGATGAACCATGCCGTAGTTCTCCAGCTGAAGATGTGACTGGGCGGAACGCCACCCAATTAGGGACTGAGTCGTGTGGGGCACTGGGGGCGAGGGGCCAACCTAGAAGAAAGAGTTCGGGGGATTATAATTATAATTGGATTTCCATGAGTGTGTTTGTGTGTCTGGAATACACAGAAAGAGAGATGAGAAAAAGAGACTTGGAAAAAGAGAAGAGGTTGCTACCCCCTCCAAATACAAGGACATACTGAGACAAGTAGACAGCCAAGCAATACTTTTGTTAAACTCACTGACACCTGGTATTTTCATCGATGTTTGAAACAACTACTGTCGCATCAGCACCCTCTCCAATGCCAAACAAAAAAGATAAAGAGGTACATTGTAGTACCTAACGACGTAAACATGTACTTCAGTGTTCCCCCATGAAGTCCTACTCAGACAATAACCAGTATAATCAAAAAAAGCACAAAAGCATTCATGATATCCAAGAATCGGCAAATGCACTATGGTAGTTGAACTCTGAAAAGTTTCTTCCCGTTTAAGTCAGTTTACTTTGCACTGCATTGGTTCAGCAGTAGAGCACGTGCCTCCAAGTTAGGCATAATGGGTTCGATCCTACTTGGGGGCTTCACAAAGAAGGCTATCTGGCCTTAATCCCCATTAATCAGTAAATGTGCAGTATACAAAGTAAAGCAACTGTAATTTGAGCAGTCACTGGACTAGAAAAGTGCTCTGTAAAAATGAGTCCGTTTACCATTTTACTTAACACTAACTGGTATCTCTACCACGTGATTGGAGACAACTCTCTAGTTAGTCTCTGTTAATCGGAAATTAATTATTTTTGACCAGGTGGGATGAACACTTAGTTAGTAGCAGACATACATGTGTTGAAAATGTAACTCCAGCAGGAAGAAAAGACTGCAACACAATTCCAATGGGACAATCCCTTTGTTATTTGTATAGGTCATCAATATTGCTGTTGAAAGTGTTTCCATGTAGCTTAAGCTTGTAGTGCATTAGATTGCCTCTTTTAGCTTCGGTCTAAGAATTCCCTATTTACAAGGGTAAGGACTGTTATAAATCCATCAACTCAGTTACATTGTCATAGTTGATCTTAAAATTAACAATTGTTGCTATCAATCTGTTAACATTACTTAGAGAATTACATTTGGATGTAGCCTGTTTGCTGAGAACACTCGGTTAAGAGAATTATCACTTCTACCTCTCATCAGCAAAAACAAGGCTCATTCATGCTATTTAGATGCCAGGTTAGGGTTATACACACTGTTTATGGAACTCCTGACGTAGTTATTGCCACCCACTGCCCCCCCCTGTGCAAAACTCTGGTTCTGTCACTGCCACCACATCAAACTATACCAGACAACTTTTCTATGATAATGTTGATCTCCTGTCCAACAGAATCCCCACATAACCATTCAAATGCCTAAAAGAACAAATTATCAATGAAGAAACGTTTTAGAGTTAGCTTTAAATAAAACAGCATTAAACAGAATGAAAAATAAAATTGGTTTGCATGCAAATATTCAGGATTGTAGCTAGAAAATGTTCCAGCATCATGACCTCATTTTGATTTATCGCTTGCTCTTAGTACCCTTTGTATATGGTAAACATATTTATGCAAATCTACAGTTTAAACAAAAAAGGTGAATTGGTTCGACTGGATAAGAATTTCCTTCTGAAATCTTTTATCACTCAAACAGGTGATATCTTCACTCTGAGCTCACTGCAGCATCCCTACCCTGCCTTAGTGGGTAGAGCGATCATCTGGCAATGGGAAGGTTGCAGGTTTGAGCCCCGAACCTGCAGGGAAGCGTGTCAAAGTCTCCTTGAGCAAGACACTGTTCCCCCAACTACTCTGCCCTGTGATGGACTGGCAACCCTTCAAGGGTGTACCCTGTCTTTCACCCAATGAGAACTGAGATAGGCTCCAGTTCCCTGGACATATAAAAGGGTGGCATAGCTCTGACTTAGCATTGACAATGGATGGATGGATGGATGGATGTTGACTTTGTTCTACTTTATGTACTCCTGCTTTATTTAATAATAACAACAATAATAATTGTTCCCTTATCAGTCCATAAAGGAAAATTTGCAGTTCTCTGCATTTGACGCATCCTGTTGTATAGGAACAGTGGGCAGCCACCATGTGGTGCCTGAGGAGCAGTTAGGGGTTCAGTGTTTTGCTCAAGAACTCCTCAACATGCTTTCTGCAGGGCCGGGGATTGAACCTGTAACCTTCCAATTGCCGGAAGATCCCTCTACCCACTCAGATGTGCTGCCCCAATATTTCTACTCACTTCTGATTGAGTTCTGTCTTGTTATCTGCTGCTAGAGGATTCCCACAAGAGTTGTAGACAAACAAACAAACTGACGGACAGACATATATTAGGTAGACAGGCAGGCAGAGGATTATAGCAATGCATACATGAATGTATTTTTCTGGGGGAGTTGGTGGCTGTGTCAAATGATGAGGAAGCTCCAGTTTGCCTGCTACCTCCTTAAGTTTGGCATTCTCCTTCTGGTTCTGCAATACACAAAAGTCAATGTGTGAATGTGTATGCATGCCTATCAGATTGAGAATATATGTGCATGTGATTATACCTCTTGATAGGTGTCTATCAGAAAGCCCCACTTATTGGGCCAGGATTTTGCTGACTCCCGTTCAATCTTCACACGCACTTTCCTATAAACACACACTCACACGCACACACACCCACGCACACACAAACATACACCCAGGCACACACACAAAATCCATTTTGGACAATACCAATGTCAAAGATTGTGATCCTACATCCTCTCCCGTAAAATACAAATATAATAAGTTATTAGAGCTGGTTGGATTTCCATATTGTGCTTGAACTTTGAGGAGGGGGTGTAAAAAAAAGATAAACTTTGGACTTTATATATGTTATAAGGAAAATACAAGTCAATTTACCATTCACCACCATATTGAAGAACAGGTCTCTTCCAGTATGGTACCATGTTCTTTATAACCACTAACAACCAGTCGCCATAAACAAGGTGAGTTTCTCTCTACATCATGATATTGAAAACACTAGCATACAGCTATAAAGTAGGATGACAAAAACAGAAAGATGAATATACATGATCTATTTTCATTGGTTGAATCAAGCAAAATTACACATAAAAATTTAATCAGGTGGATTCAAATGGAAATAGAATGGAGGCAACGTATTTAGGATAAAAATGTCCTCAAGCAGGAAAAGAACGAATGAAATGTTCCCCATATGCCTCAAGGAACCTTTAATATTGAGTTCTAATATAACGAATGTCATGTAAAATAACATCTGAATGGGAATGTGTTTAACAGTTGGCCTAGTTTAATGTGTGCCCTGTGTTTGGTGATTTTACTGTCTGTGTTTTAACAAGTAAGAAATTAAAATGATTCACTTCCAATGGTGTTTTCATC